>BQNB010006781.1:0-96101 GCA_026074375.1 Tanacetum coccineum | reverse complement strand
TACCTTTTTGCCTTGGTCAAGGGCATTTGGTTGAGATCTGCATTTGTGTTATTATATACGTATACTATTTTGCGAATCAGTACACAACCAAAAGAATAACTCGGAGCGTATATAATACAGGACATGTGTTATATCTAAAAGGTGACAATTAAAATAAAATGGTCTAATTATATAATACTTTCCAAGTATTATATAAGAAAGATGATAAAAATAAATGAAACTAAATAATTCGACACACGCCCGGATATCCCCAAATGATTTAGTAGAAAGTTTCTTTATGAAAATGAACGCACATTTTAAAGTTGTGGACTAGATTGATAAAATCTCTAAAATTATAGCTTACGTTTGATTACCGGTTCTTCACGATCTAATATTTCTTAAGGCATTTCAAGATAATAATATAAAGTAGATTTGTAAAAATTTACTAAGCGTAGCAATTTATAAAATTCTCGGCATGACCTATTCGTTTATGTAACATTTTCCATATTAACAAAAGTTAATTATTTTCCCTTAATTAAATCAATCCCTGATGTAAACCCAAACCTAAATACTCCCAAATATGTTATTGACCACAAATCTAAACACACCCGAAGGTTTTTAAACACCAAAAACAAAATAATAATCAACACATTTATTTAACCATTAAACCACCATTAAGTCCGGTTTTATATTTATAAAATCTTATGATATTTTTATTAGTCGATTGTATAAACCAAACGATCCCTTATTGGTTTTTCTGCTAAACCAAACGCACCCTAACCTTGTTTCTGCTCACCCAAACGCACCCTTACGGTGTTCCTACTAACCCAAACTCACCCTTATTATGTTAAACCCATATCCAAACACCCCTGTATGGTGTTATCCAGCAAACCAAACACCGTGTTAACTGCCAAACCAAACACACCCATTGTGATGTTTCATAAACCAAACGCACCTTATGGTGGTGACTGTTAAACCAAACGCACCCTTATTGCATTTCTATCAAACCAAACGCACCCTTAGTGAATTTTTGTTAAACCAAACGCACCCTATACGTTATCCCAAACACACCCTTATGCATTTCTACCAAACCCAAACGCACCCTTGGCTGATAAACCCATAACCAAACGCACCCTAATCGCTATAACAAAACCAAACGCACCCGTGTGTTGTTTATAACAAACCATACGCACCCTGATGGGTTTTAAACAATCAAACACATCCTTGTTGGTGCAATATAAAACCAACACACCCTTATTCGACATAAACCAAAAACAAAACACGCCCTTGAGGTGTTCTGTCGAGCCCAAACGCACCCATGGGGTGGTTGTTACAAAAGTAAACGCAACCCTGTGGTGTTTAACAATCGTAACGCCTACCTCGTGCGTGATCTAGAACAACAAACGCACCTGGTGTGTTGAATTCAACACGCTTTCCAATATCTGAAAACCAATATCGCACCCATATGTGGTGTTTATAAACCCACAAGCTACCTTATAACGTGTTATAATAAAAATTAACGCACCCTTGATGTGAGATGGTGGTGATTGTGGGCGATGGTGGTGCGTGGCGTTTGATG
This sequence comes from Tanacetum coccineum, assembly GCA_026074375.1. NCBI lineage: Eukaryota > Viridiplantae > Streptophyta > Magnoliopsida > Asterales > Asteraceae > Tanacetum > Tanacetum coccineum. The sequence goes on along the minus strand of BQNB010006781.1, from coordinate 94,543 downwards.
ATGTCGGTTGGGAGGTTGGGGTGATGTGTAGTTCGATGATGGGGATGATGAGGATCTGTGGTGGGGTAGATGGTGGTGACGAGGGTGGTGGTGGCTGTGGTTCAGTGTGGCTGCCAGAAATCTTGCCGGAGGACGAATGGGGCACCAGAAAATTTAAGTGGAGAAATGTGTATGTGAGTGATTAGTTATATATAAAGTATTCCCTTTAGGTTCATTAGATATATATATTTGAGAGGTTGGTAAAAAGTGCGTTGGCGTGGTGTGGGGAGGGGGTAGGGGGGGGTATTGGGTTTCTATACTTTTTATTTATTTTTTTTGATAAATATTGTAGTTCGTTCTGGCGCACCTCCATCAAGAGTATGCGTATTTTTGTTTAGGTGTTGTAACTTTTGTTAATTAATGGTTTCGAGGCGCGTTCTTGGGCTAGTTTGTTTTTTGGTTTTTAAGACGGAGTTGATTCAAATATACGGTAAACCTTGCGCTATTTATTTTTTTCCAAATAAATTTTTTTTCCAACATAGATGTAGCATCATATGGACTATTATTTTATAAATCACCTTATTATAAAAATTTAAGTAAAATGTTCATTATTTAATTATGTATTCTGAACAAACTTTGCCCGTAAGATGTCTTTAAGATTAATAATTTCGTTTTTTTTAATAAATGTTTTGTGAATTAACGTTCGATATAAATATAAAATTATTAAATACTTGTATTTAATTAAAAAGTTGCATGATAATTTAATATACAATAAATTATTTTTCGTGTCGGTCGTGTTGTTGCATAAGCGGTTTTAAAATTTCGGAGAGGTCTTCTTCGTTTGTACGTCTAATAAATTTCGTAAATGGAGACGGAGTGATAAGTAATAATAAATATAACTTATTATTTAAATTGTTTCAAAGAATTGTGTTAAGGCTACGCGATTAATCGTTTTTATGTGACCGTTTAAAAGGTTAAAAACTCAAACAGTCAAGTTCCATACCCAAAAAGTCAAGGGTTAAAATGGACATTTTTTTTTTAAGTTCCGAAAATTCGACCGGTTTTAACTCTACCAAGTACTACCCATTAAGAATTCGTCCTCGAGATTTAATTTGTGTTAACCAATTATGTGACCAAGAAAAGATTTAAGATTAAATAAGCCAGTTCTAAACAAGACGCTGATAACTTTATTCAGCAAAATTCGATGTTTCGTCGCTTCTCAATATACCAAAAATTTTGGCTAGGTTGTGTCGCAGTGGAAATATGTCCGGGGGCGTTACTTCATAATACAACAACACAAGATACAAGAGAACGACCTCTAAATGTGTCGTTTGAAAAGTAATCTCGTTGATTTTCTTGAAATTGATATAATATTTGTCCCATAATTGCATCACAATGAAAAGCTTGAAAGTAATACAACGAGATTTGATCATTTGTATGTAAGTAGGAATCCATGAATGAAATCTTGTCAATTTAGACTCCAATGCACATCAAGTAAGCCAAGCATCTAATTCACCTGAGAAAAACATGCTTAAAAGGGGTCAACATAAAGTTGGTGAGTTCATAGGTTTGTTTAAGTATGAATGTAAGTTCAAATGAATGTGTTTGCCTACTGTATCATCACAGTACATGTATCTGTTTAAGAAAATATTGGGTCAAATATTTGTATAAGTATGGATGGACTATTTCAACCCTTAAATAGTCACAAAATGTATGTACTTGTGTTCAAATCCAAGATTTGAAATGTATGCATGACCATTGTATCCAATACAATAGTCATCATATGTGATTACGATTACAGACCTAAGTTCATGAAACTGCGCTTTGACTTGTATGTATGCCAATCTTTTCAGGCACTGTAAATGTATCCCAATGAATGCCAATCAATTTCAGACAATCAAAGTAAATGTTCATGTAAATGTAGTTCAATGTAACGACATGGTATAACGTTCGTTTCCAGTGATAGCTAGTCACCCGAACGGGGATGTCAACCCCAATAGATCTATCTTATAACATTCGCGCTTACCCTCCGAGTAATTAACAGTTCATGCAACTTAAGCTAATCCCTAATCATTAGAATGAAAACAAAGTTGTAGTATCCATAAGTGAAAACTAGTGATGTATCTCATTACGAGATATGTAAATGAGTATGTAAACGAGTTTGTAAACATTCATGTAAACACATATGTAATCGACCATGTAAATGAATTTGTAAACACGTATGTAATCGACCATGTAAATGAATTTGTAAACACGTATGTAATCGACCATGTAAATGAATTTGTAAACACGCATGTTCTCACCCCAAAAATATATGTAAAACAAGTAAAACATGGGGCTATAAACTCACCTCGATGTTGTAGAACGATTGGCAGGAATGCGCATATTAAGCGCCAGACAAAACGGAAACTGGAACGGCTCGACCAAGAAGTTGCGGTTTATCTTAACGGTTCTACCCTACTAGCCTAAGATAATGTATTTGGGTTTTCCGATGAATGAGTACATCAACGCGACACGTTGATAAAAGATTTAGATTTAAAGTTGTAATAGCTTGGTGGTTGGTTAAATAAATAAATCAAAAAGTAAACGCAAGGTGTGTAATATATTCCGTATATATTACATAATGAAAAATGATCGAGTATATAATTCATACCGTGAATTATATAACAAGATACGCAACCAAAAGAATAACTCGAAGCGTATATAATACGCGACATGTGTTACCTCTAAAAGGTGACAATTAAAATAAAATGGTCTAATTATATAATACTTTCCAAGTATTATATAAGAAAGATGATAAAAATAAATGAAAATAAATAATTCGACACACGCCCGGATATCCCCAAATGATTTAGTAGAAAGTTTCTTTATGAAAATAAACGCACGTTTTAAAGTTGTGGACTAGATTGATAAAATCTCTAAAATTATAGCTTACGTTTGTAAGTCTAATAAATTTGTAAATGAGAGATAAGTAATAATAAATATAACTTATTATTTAAATATGTTTCAAAGATTTACTGGCTATGCGGTAATCGTTATTATGTGACCGTAAAAGGTTAAAAAGTCAAAAAGTCAAGTCAGACCCAAAAAGTCAAAGGGTAAAATGGTCATTTAAAGTTTTGAAAATTGCCGGTTGTTACAGTACCTACCCCTTAAAGGAATCTCGTCCCGAGATTTAATTTGTGTTAACTAATTGTGTGACCAAGAAAAGATTTAAGATTAAATAAGCCAGTTCTAAACAAGACGCTGATAACTTTATTTAGCAAAATTCGATGTTTTGACACTTCTCAATATACCAAAATTTTTGGCTAGGTTTGACCAGGATATTTAATCCATCAAAATGGGTATCTCAAAAATCCTTACAGGTCTTATGACTGATATAAACGCGTTATAAAGCGAGCCCCTTAATAGTGAAAACATCGAAGGAGAAAGTGTAGTCGTGTGAGTATGTATAAAGCTTTAAATGTTCGAGGACGAAGTCTCGTTTCTGATATCTGTACTGTTCGATGATTAATAACGGACGAGGCTATGGATGTAAGTATTCAACTTACTTGGCAGTACTAGGATGTATCGCGACCTAAGTCTTCGTACTAGTGGCCCGAAATGAATAGTTCGACTATCTCTTTCGTCGATAGGTGTTTATCTGGTTTAAGGGGGTTGCATTACCTATTGGATAAAGTTGTACAAGCTAGGATGTATCGCGACTTAAGTCTTCGCACTAGTGGACCGCTCCAGGACCAAACAACAGCAACCATAACAACAATAACTATAACAAACGGTGATGGGATGCGAAGAGTGAGGATATTTCGAGAAACAATATCCCTAGAATATAGGTCAACAAATGGGAGGAGCTCGCGGGAGAGCTTATGTGATAGGTGGTGGAATATTGTACTTAGTCTGTTAGTTCGAGGATGAATCAACTCCAATAGCTCAAGAGTGTAACAAGTCTGTTAGCTCCACCAACAGTTCATGATCGTAAAGATTTGTAACGGCAAAAGTAATAACTTAAGAATGAGATAAGGTAGCTTAAGTGAGGCCTTAAGATTCTGCTGAGTGGTAAGACACGATTGTGTTTCTAGACCTTTTTAACGGATTCCAGTGATTATCGGGTTCGAGTTCATACTCGTTTCATATCGGATACCATTAAGCCCACTCATTTATAATTCATTATTTGCATAAAGAAGCGTCCCAATTTATGTAAATAATGAATTGATAAACTTATGGTTCGGTGATTTACAATTTATTTATTTAAATGAAGAGGCGTCCCAATCCTTTCAAATAAAGAGATTATAAATCATCCTACTTAATAATTTCTGATGCAATACGCGTACTCACATAACCTTCAATGTGGTGGATGACATGACGATGCATGTGCTTCGAATGAGTATGGGACGAGTGTTTAAAACTCGTCTTCGGAGACGAAGAGTAAAACAATCAGGGAAGATCGACATAGCGTTCAAAATAATTGATGAGTATACGGTTATAGTAAATACGATAAAGGTCCTTATGAACGAGTCAACATAGCAATTATCACATCAATCCTCCTATTACAAGTCCCGCCCATACAAGACTTGTAATACTTAGATTCATGCATAATCCCATGTAAACAGAACTGTGACGGGTTTTGTTTACATAGCAATTATCATATCAATCCTTATATTACAAGTCCCGCCCATACAAGACTTGTAATACTTAGATTCATACATAATTCCATGTAAACAAAATTATGACGGTTTTCGTGTAATACGATATTGTATAAAGTCCTAAAAAAGATTTTTAGAGACCATTGTTCATATTACAATGTCTGAGGACGAAGTGAGACCATTGTGCAACTCACAATGTCTAAGATGTAAAATGAGACCATTGTGTAACTTACAATGTCTGAGGTATAAATGAGACCATTGTGCAACTCACAATGTCTTAAGAAATGTTCTAGTATTTATATAATTAACTCTTATATAAATAAACGTACAATATACGCAAAAAGGAATGCAAGCATATATATTATATATATGTATGTCATGTAAGCACTTAAGGTAACAAGTAACCTAAGCAAGTAAGCAAGTAGTGTGTATGCACTTTGAAAATGTTTGATGTGATGCAATATTTGTGAAAACGGTTATAGTCTAGGGTAAAATATGCAACCTAGTTCTCTATAACCAGTGCTCTGATACCAATCTGTAACACCCCCAAAAATGTGTCGCAACAGAAATATGTCCGAGGGCGTTACTTCATAATACAACAACACAAGATACAAGAGAATGACCTCTAAATGTGTCGTTTGAAAAGTAATCTCGTTGATTTTCTTGAAATTGATATAATATTTGTCCCATAATTGCATCACAATGAAAAGCTTGAAAGTAATACAACGAGATTTGATCATTTGTATGTAAGTAGGAATCTATGAATGAAATCTTGTCAATTTAGACTCCAATGCACATCAAGTAAGCCAAGCATCTAATTCACCTGAGAAAAACATGCTTAAAAGGGGTCAACATAAAGTTGGTGAGTTCATAGGTTTGTTTAAGTATGAATGTAAGTTCAAATGAATGTGTTTGCCTACTGTATCATCACAGTACCATGTAAAATGTTTAAGCAAAAATATTGGATCAAAGATTTGTAAAGTATGGCTGACTATTTCAACCCTTAAATAGTCACAAAATGTATGTACTTGTGTTCAAATCCAAGATTTAAAATGTATGCATGACCTTGATCTTATACATTGGTCATATATGTGAATAGATTACAGACTAAGTTCATGAAAATGCGCTTTGGACTTGTATGTATGCCAATCTTTTAGGCACTGTTAAATGTATCCAAGAATAGCCAATGCAATTTCGACAATCAAGTAAATTGTTTCATGTAAATGTTTCATGTAACGGACATGTATAACGTTCGTTCCCTGTGATAGCTTGTTACCGAACGGGTTGTCAACCCTAATAGATCTATTTATAACATTCGTGCTTACCCTCGAGGTAATAACAGTTCACGAACTTAAGCTAATCCATAATCATAGAATAAAAACAAAGTTGTAGTATCCCATAAGTGAAAAACTAGTGATGTATCTCATTACGAGATATGTAAATGAGTATGTAAACGAGTTGTAAACATTCATGTAAACACATATTGTAATCGACCTTGTAAATGAATTTGTAACACGCATGTTCTCACCATAAAAATATATGTAATACAAGTAAACATGGGGCTATATTTCACCTCGATGTTGTAGAACGATCTGGACAGGAATGCGCATAGTTAAGTGCCAGGACAAAAACGGATACGGAACGGCTCGGACCAAGAAGTTGGTTTTTCTTAACGGTTTACCCTACTAGCATATGATATGTATTTGGTTTTACCGATGAATGAGTACATTCAACGTACACATTGATAAATGATTTAGATTTAAAGTTCTAATAGGCTTGGTGGTTGGTTAAATTAATAAATCAAAATTAAACACAAGGTGTGTAATTATGCCGTATATATTACATAATGAAAAATGATCAGGTATATTAATTCATACTGTTGAATACTATATATACAAGATTCACAACAAAAGAATACACTCGAAGCGTATATAAATATGCAGACTGATGTTACCTTAAATGGTGACTAATTATAAAATCATATGGTCTAATTATATATTTCTGTATATATACTTGCCATTGTATTATATAAGAATGATGATAAAAATTAAATGAAACTAAATAAATTCAGTACATAACGCCCGGATATCCCCAAGATGATTTTGTAGAAAGTTTCTTTATGAAATGAATACGCACAATTTTATGTTGTGGACTTGATTGATAAAATCTCTAAAAATTATAGCATTACGTTTGATTTACCGGATCTTCATACTATCTATTCTTAAGGCATTTCAAGATTAATAATCTAAAGTCAGATTTGTAAAATTTACTATGCGTTAAGAAAGAATTTATAAAATACTCTGGATGACCTATTCGTTTATGTATCATTTTCATTATTTAAACAAAAAGTTAATTATTTTCCCTTAATTAAATCAATCCCTGATGTAAACCCAAACCTAAATACTCCCAAATATGTTATTGAACACAAATCTAAACACACCCGAAGGTTTTTAAACACCAAAAACAAAATAATAATCAACACATTTATTTATCCTTAAACACTATTAAGTACGGGTTTTATATTTATAAATTCGTATGATATTTTAATTAGTCATTGTATTAAACCAAACGATCCCTATTGGTTTTTTTGTGGAAACCAACGGCACCCTAACCTTGTTTCTACTCTCCCAACGCACCCTTACGCTGTCTCCGCCACCCAAACCACACCCCTATGGTGTTCCTGCTTACACAAAAAACACACCCTTATTGCTGTTAAAACCCAGATCCAAATATCCTGTTTGGTGTTATCAGCAAACCATTACGACCCCGCTTAGTGTTAATGCCTACCTAAGACCTCCCTTTGTGTTGTTTCATAACACCAAAGGCACCCTATAGTGGTGACTGTTAAACCAAACACACCTTTATTGCATTTCTATCAAACCAAATGCACCCTTAATGAATTTTTGTTAAACCAAACGTACCTCTAGTTACACCAAACCCACACCTTATGCAATTCTACCAACAAACGCACCCTATTCATTTTTCTAGGTAGAACCCATAATGACCCTTGGCTGACTTAAACCTATAACCAACACGCACCCTAATCGCTATAGCAAACCAAACGCACCCGTGTTTGTTTTTATAACTACACACCATACGCACCCATGATGGTTTAAACAATCTCAACACATCCTTGGTTGGTGCCATATAAACCCAATCGCACCCTTATTTGACATTAATCCAAAACAAAAATGCCATTAAAGGTGTTCTGTCGAGCCCAAACGCACCCATGGGGTGGCTGTTACAAAAGTAAACGCACCCTAGTGGTGTTATAAACAATCGAACGCACCCTCGTGGTGATTAGAACAATCAAACGCACCCTTGGTGCTGCTGAATCACAAACCAACGCATCCTAATCTGAAAACCAAACGCACCATATGTGGTGTTTATAAAACCACACGCACCCTATACGTGTTACAATAAAATCAAACGCACCCTTGACTGTGAGATGGTGGTGACTATGTGGTCGATGGTGGTGCGTGGCGATGATGATGTCGGTTGGGAGATGGGGGTGACGAGGTGGTTCGGATGATGGTGATGATGACGGATCTGTGGTGGGGTAGATGGTGGTGACGAGGGTGGTGGTGGCTGTGGTTCGGTGTGGCTGTCGGAAATCTCGCCGGAGGACGATGGGGGCGCTGGAAAATATAAGTGGAGAAATGTGTGTGTGAGTGATTAGTTATATAAAAATGAAACCCTAATGTTCATAGTAACATATATATATATATATATATATATATATATATATATATATATATATATATATATATATATATATATATATATATGAAAGTGTAAAAAAAAAGTGCCAAGTCTATTATAGTTTAGGGTTAAAGTTATAAATATTGCTAGAGGGACCAAGAGTGTAACTTTTGTTAATTAATGGTTCGGGACTCGTTTGGACTAGTTAACGGGTGATTTAAAATACGAAACTTGCGCCATTGCGTTTCAAATCACTTTTCCTATAAAAATGAGTTTCTATATGACTAAAATTTTATAAATCTTTTATAAAATTTGAATAAAATGTTCATTATTTAATTGTGTATTCTGACAAACTTTGTCCGTAAAATGATCTTAAATTAAATAATTTCGTTTTTAAATAAACCTTTTTAAATAACATGATAAATAATTTATTAAATACTTTTATTTAGTAAAAAGTGATAATTTAATATAATTGAATTATTTTTGTGTCGGTACGTGTTGTACGCGGTTTTCAAAATTTGCGAGATGTCTTTTCGTTTGTAAGTCTAATAAATTTGTAAATAAGAGATAAGTAATAATAAATATAACTTATTATTTAAATATGTTTCAAAAATTTACCGGCTACGCGGTAATCGTTATTATGTGACCGTAAAAGGTTAAAAAGTCAAAAAGTCAAGTCAGACCCAAAAAGTCAAAGGGTAAAATGGTCATTTAAAGTTCTGAAAATTGCCGGTTGTTACAAATAGTCTCAAATGTACAAGAAGCGAGTGGGAGTCTCACTTTGCTAAAAGCGAGTGTGAGTAATGTAGTTCTTGAATTACTTTAAGAAGAAGATACATAAACCTTCTAAACGCACTGGCGAATGTCATACTAAGGCAAAACATGAAAATGATGAACCTTAGAATAATGTTACTTATATTCATAGATCCGTAAGGATACCTCATGATATGTTTTCTATATCAATGGTGAGGATTATGAGTTAGAGGATCACAATGAACCTGCTAACCCTAAGAGATGCATTATTAGATCTTGGATTTAATGAATGACTCAAAAACTATGAATGAATAGATGTTGTCCAAAAGAAGATAATCATATTCTTGGAATTTGTTTTATCTTTAACCTATCGGTTTAATGATGAGGTTTAAATGAGTTTCCTTTTAGAGAGTACTCATAGGGACAATATTGTATACATATTTATTGCACGTCAAATGACATAAGTGTTTACTCATAATCAAGTAATTGACTACGATTAAAACTTCTTCATTTACGAACTTTAAATATATAAAGATGATTTGATTGTCATACTTGTTTTCTTGGAAAGAAATATGACAAGTTGGATTTCAAGAACTCTTTATTGATTGATTACCTAGCGAGGACAATATGTAATCAAATGAGGTTTTATGAATCCAAAATATTATCTTTAGAAAGTATATAAAAATGCTAGAATCCAAGTATGGATTAAAAGCACACATCTAATAAGCATAATCTTAAGTTTAATTATTAAATAAATCACTTGTTGGATTTGATTTTTTAATTATAAAGATAGCTCATGAGTACATCTCAAAGCTAGTGGGAGTAAATTTGTTTTTACTTTTCTAAAATAGATTATGTTATTGAACATAATTAGAAACAATTTATTTATCTAAGTAAGATTTTATCCCTTAGATTGAAATAAAGTTTCTTGTAAGAATTTTTGGAAATAAAACATGAAACCTTGGTATGATATGTTTGATACATTAAACATATGTGGTGAATTAAGTTTGAGTACAATATGAAATATCATTGAGTGAAATTCAAATGATTTGTCTCACTTGGTGAGATTGAACACATGAATAAAGGCTTTAAGTCCCACTAAAGGATTTATTATGGACATCATATTGTATATGTAATTAGTTGTATCATTTGCATGAATGTAAGATGATTTGACAACATTGGAATCTAATTGAAAGATATTAGAAGGAACATTCTGATTAATGTTTAAATTAGGAATACATTCCTAGAATTAATAATGAAGATACTATAGATATACATTATGATAATCATAGTAAGATCATTATGATCAACAAATCTTGTGTTTGTGTGATATCCAAGCATTATTAAAGAAGTGTTCAGAATCTACAATGGTTTAACATAGTGTTGTAGTATACACTAGTGCTTGTTTTAAATTGAGATGATACTCAATCTTTATAGAAGAAAGTTTTCATCTTATATGCTAACATTGCTGGCTACATATGCTTGGTTTAAAAAGCATAGTTGCATAATAATATATTTAAAGAATTAGAATGCTTTACGTATAACAACCTACAATTTTTCCCTATGTAATTATCCATCTATTAAATTAGATGCAATTTTCCTCAGTGTAATTTCTATCTATTAAATTAGATGCAACCATTTTCATGGAAATATTTTTGCTTTATTCCATCCATAATGTAACGTAACTTACATTACAAAAGTAAACGAGCTCACGCAACCTACCAATGCCAATTTCATCAACGTTTATAGCAAGTAAACATTATAATATGTCAAGCAATATGTTCTAATAACCATTTTTACCATATGTTATCAATTTAACGTACTATTTATAACGTTATTATAAAACGGACTTTAAACGTTAACGTTTATATCAAAACCCTAACTATATGTAATGTTTACATACAAAACAAATGTACAAACCTATGAGGCATGTGTACAAGTTACCAATGCATAATATTCGAATATAATTCCCTCTTAAACCCTAGTACAACTCCTTTAAATCCCTAGGTATAAGTCAATCAAGCACAAGATTCAAATGAGCCATTTTCCCTCCAATTTCTTTGTAGATTTCATACCACCTTTTAAGCACAAGTTACAACACTCCAATGCACTACATTTAAATATTTCTTTCCCTCCATTTCACTCCACACACTCGGCTAAACCCTAAACCCTAACCCGAAACCCTAATCACCTAATACCACTTAAACTAGTTCGAACCAAGCTAAAACCAAGCAACCACCCTTTCACCACCATGCCGCCACCTCACCACCACCTTGTCACCACCTTTCTAGCTCTTCATCACCTCCTTGTCACCTCCTTGTAAGCTACTTGCACCCTTAAGCTCCAAGCAAAACACCTTGTCACCTACATGTATAACCGAACCCCTCTCCACCTCTCAACACCTCTCCAAGTAAGTCATAGCTTATAATAGTCATACCAAGCAAACCTTTAGCCACCACTCTTTATATCTTGGCCATCACTCCACATAACTTGGCCACTACTCTTCCTTGGCCTATATATATACACGAAACGCATACACATTCACAAACACACAAAATTATCAAAAGTTTCACTTGTTCTTGATCTAGTTCGAGCCAAGGAAGGGAAGGAAAGGGTTTAAGCCAAAAAAAAGAAGCCAAGGATTAAGAAAGATAGGTTCTTGATTCATCTCTAAGTTTTCGGGTTGTATTTCACCATTTTTAACCCATTTTCAAGTTCTAGTAAGTGTTCATCTTGTTCAATAAACTCTTGACATGTTTTAGATCTTTTATAAGCTTTGTTCTAGCCATTTGTACAAGCTAAACCATTTTAGAAATTCCTAAAACCTATTCGAACCCTAATCGACCCATTTGAAACCCTAATCCATTCGAAACCTTTTCATAAGCTAGCATAAGCTTGCTTTGATCCTAAGAAACTCTTGTGCATCTTTCATGATCACATGTAATGAGCTTTTGAAACCCTAAGCATCACGTTTGGTTTTCCTAAACCAAACGCGCCTTTAAAAACCCTAAAACCCTTTTCGTAAACCCTAATAAGCTAAAAGCCATAAGTTGATTTTATAAGCTATTCTAATAAGCTAACTTATCACTTTTATAATCATTAAAACTAATCCTAAAAGACCTAACCCATCGGGTTATTGTTTCTAAACCAAACGTGCCCATTTTGGATTTTTAAGCTCATAAGCTCTTTTCATAAGCTACAAGCTCGTAAAACTTACTTAATTGAGCTTATAGTAATAAGCTATAAGCTGCAAAATTGATTTCGAGATAAAAAATACAAAGATTATGGATTATGGACTAGAAATGCAATTCAAACCATGTAAAGGGGTATATATTGTAGATATTGAAACTTATATATTTTTTGGGCGAAAAGTGTAAATACTCCAAAGTTAAACCACAGGGGCCTGTTTTGCCAATTTCCAAAGTTAAAGGTTTAATATTTAAAAAATATAATTAAAGGGTTAAAAGTGTAAATTAATAAATACCAAGGGTATATATTGTCATTTTCATATTCTTAAGGGTATAAAATATAATATTTTTATATTAATTATAAAAATATATTTAAATATTATAAGACTCGATTTTATTAAAGCCCGACACATTTTTCGTTATCATTCGTCGATCGAAACACTATAAAATAATTATGTTGTATATTTAATATAATTTATCATCCATTAGCTTTTGAAGAAACCTAAAAAGATAAAATCTTATCTTTTAAACTATAACGTATCACGTTACTAGGGAGTTTCATGTGAGGGGATTTTATTTGGGTAGACGTTTTGACGAGTTGCTGGATTTACGATTTAAAGTGTCCTAGCTCCTCAAACGTTTACTACATGACCGCTGGATTATGATAGCTCGAACAATGATACGATGTTTTCACAAACAAATAAACCAAAATCATTTACATTAAACTTTATAAAATAAAGTTTTGAAATATAAATAATTGAACTAAGACTTGACATATTACCCTAAGTTGCGTGACGAGGCTGTTTACTTCCATTTGAATTAAATTTTAAATCAATCAACTACCTTATCGAGGTGAGTTCATAGTCCCACCTTTACATGTTTTCTAAACTCTGTGGGGAGATACATGACTATCATGAACCGTTAATTACTTTGCGAAATAAGCTCGAATGCCGTGAATAGATCTATTGGGACTGAACTTCCCCGTCCAGGTTCTGGTACATACTTGACCAGCGGAAGCATTTTATTTGAGGAACTCCGGGTGTTTGGCAAAGCATCCGCTTGGGGCAACAACTTATGAATAACATTTACTTAAGGCTTCGGTGTCATGACCTTAGTGCAATAATATAATATTGTTTACCATGATAATTGTATTCGTTGCAATTATTACTAATACATTGACTTGTATTCAACTATTACATTTCAAACCTATGAATTTCACTCAACCTTTATGTTGACCTTTTTAGCATGTTTATCTTAGGTAATTGAGCAACCAATGGCACGGAGTGGCATTGGACTTGAGGACGTCCAAACTTGTTATCATTCAAACTCTGTGTTTTCATATGTATTTTGGGACCTCCTTTTGTAAAACTCTGAAATAATATTGAATGATAACTAAATTTTCCAAAATGTCTCTTTTGAGTTGTTTTCTATGATTATGACTGTTGATTCATGAAGTAATACCCCAATTTAGCTTCTGCTGCTATATGTCAAATAAGGGGGTGTTACAGATTGGTATCAAAAGCCGAGGTTATATAGAACAAGGTTAAAACCTAAGAAAGTCCTCCGTGCCACTACATTTCCTGAATAGTATGTAAAGATACATAACTATTGTATAAATAACTTATGTTATTTCCACTGGGTTATTACAGAATTATGTCTTCATAAACCCACCCTATTATCGTCCTATCTGATTCCTATATTGAGGATGCTTTTTCCTCTACGAATACTCCTGACTATACCCCGGCTTCATCGGACTATTTCCCAGCCTCACCGGGAAACACTTCTTCTAACTCTTCAGAGGATTAATCTAAGGATCTTTTAGCTTTGCTAACCATCTCACCTTTCCACGATGATCCGTATATGAAGGTTATGCAAGCATATAATGCTACTAGTGATGAATTAACTATTCCATCACCATGAGCTCCTATTGCTCCACCAACCATTTTGCCTCCATCTTTAGTGTTACCACCATCACCACTATTTGATCCTCGAGATTTCTTTCTTCCTGAGGAGATTATGCCACCTCATAAACGAGCCTATTTCCTATCACCCTTCTCTACTGATTCTTCTGCCCTACCTCAGGTATTTGAGATGGGAGAGAGTTCTCATAAGACGTATTTGGAGCGTCATGAGGAACAGATCAAGACTATTTTGAATCACTTAGATGAGCTCCCTTTTGAGCGCATTGAGCACATGGAAGATAAGATAGAAGGTCTTGGTAATGGTCGAGTCATCATACATCGAGATTTTGACCAACTATAAACTAAACTTCAAGAAGCCCGTACCTAGATTTATGGATTTCAGAAAGATCAAATAAGGCATGATGACGAGATTATTCTTGCTCGTGTCAGGACTTCTACTTTAGAGATACTCATCGAGGATATCCATATTCGCCACCGATTAGATATGAAGAATCTTCTGGACAAGATCCATGAGCTCAAGAATCACAAGGGAGGACCACCAGACTACTAGACTAGATCCTTATCATTTATAGCTTTTGTTAGAATCCAACCATTAGATGTGTGGCATAAATAATGACACTTGTCAAATTTTGACTATGTAAAATATGTAGACAAGTTGTTTATAACTTAATACAGTGGTTATTCCATTATACCTCGTTGTTTTATGATACCGATTTATGTATGTCGTGGTTGTCTATCCTATATTCTATAGTGTGATGTATCATATCTTTATGTATCTAGGTTACTATGGCTCTCTTACCACCCGGTTTTCTCCAACCTTTGTACCCAGATATCATGGATATGATTAATGATCAAGATATTGAGCATACGATTTCACCTACACAACCACTAGACTATCCTTTGATGAGTTATCTAAGTGGTCGCGGTATGAAACCACTAGAAAGTGAACTAGTCCCCGAGAAACCTAATGAGTTAGATGCTTGTTAAAGTGTCCATTCCAAAATTTTCTGTTATATTCTGCAATGTAATATTAAAGAATGTGTATTTCTTTGTTAGAACTTGTACCAAATAAGAATCCATACAATGATATATTCTTATTATGTGTTGTCTTATAAATGTTGATAGAATGGCTCCCAAGAGGACACCAACATCTGCAGCACTAGCCATGTCTCAGGTTGCCATCAGGAAACTAGTTGCTGATAGTGTTGCCGCAGCTCTGAAAGAACAAGCTGCTACCATGGAAAATACTGATAATACCAATAGGAACACCGGACCAAGAGAAACTCCTATAGCAAGAAAATGTAGCTACAAAGAGTTTATGAGCTGCCAACCTTTCAATTTCAAAGGTACGGAAGGTGCTGTTGGCCTCATCCGCTGGTTTGAACGAACTGAATCGGTATTTTCCTGTAGCAACTGTACCGAGGACTGCAAAGTGAAATTTGCTACTGGTACTCTAACCGAAGAAGCTTTATCCTAGTGGAATTCATTCGCCCAACCTATTGGAATAGAGGAAGCTTACAAGATTCCCTGGTCCGAATTGAAAAAGCTCTTAATAAAGAAGTATTGTCCCCGAACCGAGGTCAAGAAAATGGAAGATGAATTTTAAAATCTGACTATAAAAGGAACTGACCTCAAGACTTACATTAGAAGATTCTAAAAGTTGGAAATCTTATGTCCAACTATGGTACCAAATTCTGAGAAACTTATGGAAGTCTTCATCGGGGGATTACCCAGAAGTATTGAAGGAAATGTTACCGCTTCAAAGCCTCAAACTTTGGAGGAAGCCATTACCATAACCCAGAGGTTAATGGATCAAGTAACAAAGCACAATTCTGTGCAAGGAACCAATGATCACAAACGAAAGTGTGATGATAGAAGAACCTTCACCAACAACAACAACTACCAGAATAACCGTAACAACAATAGCAACCGCAACAATGATCACCAACAACAACAGAATAGAAGGCAAGAAACCGTCAGGGCTTATGCTGTCACCCTAACTGAAAACAGTAGGTATACTGGAAGCCTTCCCCCTGTGTAAGAAATGCACCCTGCATCACACAGGACCTTCCACTGTCAAGTGTCAGACTTGCAACAAGGTGGGTCATCTGACCAGGAACTGCAAAAATAAAGGGCCAGCTACTGGAAGCAACCTACAACCAGTATTCGTAACTTTCCATGCCTGCGAAGAGAAAGGACACTACAAAAGTCAGTGCTCAAAAGCAAACAACAATGCCTACGAAAGAGCATACTTGCTGAGAGACAAGAACGCTCACCAAGACCCGAACGTAGTCACGGGTACGTTCTTTCTAAACCAACATCTAGCTAGAGTATTATTTGATTCAGGAGCCGATAAAAGTTTTATATCCATATCTCTTGCTTTTATGCTTAATATCCCACCAATTACACTAGATACCACTTATGACATTGAAATGGCCGATGGAAACCTAGTAGGCACTAATACCGTAATCCAGGGTTGCACCCTGATTTTGTTAAACCAACCTTTCGAAATTGATCTCATGCCAATTAAACACGGTAGTTTAGATGTTGTCATTGGTATGGATTGGTTATCCAAGTATCATGCTAGAATTATCTGTGACGAGAAAGTCCACATCCCAATCGACGGTGAAACTTTGATCATCTGAGGTGATCGAAGTAAAACTCGACTAAGCCTCAAATCCTGTATTAAAACCGAAAGATATATATCCAGGGGATATCAAATCTTCATAGCCCAACTAATGGAGAAGAAGTCAGACGAAAAACGACTAGAAGATATACCAGTAGTTAGAGAATTTCTTGAAGTCTTTCCTGAAGACCTACTCGGCCTTCCTCCCGTTCGCCAAGTAGAATTTCAAATCGATTTAATGCCAGGAGCGGCACCAGTAGCCCGAGCACCTTACAGATTAGCTCCTTCAGAAATGCAAGAACTATCTAACTAACTACAAAAGTTAGCAGACCGAGGTTTTATCCGACCAAGTACTTCGCCCTGGGGAGCTCCTGTCTTATTTGTTAAAAATAAAGACAGATCTTTCAGAATGTGTATCGACTACCGGGAGTTGAATAAACTCACCGTAAAGAATCGTTACCCATTACCCAGGATCGATGATTTATTTGACCAGCTTCAGGGTTTGAGTGTTTACTCAAAAATTGACTTGAGATCAGGCTATCACCAACTGAGAGTCAGGGATGAAGATATTCCCAAGACTGCTTTCAGAACGTGGTACGAACACTACAAATTCCAAGTGATTCCATTTGGTTTAACCAACGCGCCTGCTGTGTTCATGGACCTCATGAACCGTGTGTGCAAACCATACTTAGATAAATTTGTGATAGTATTCATCGATGATATTCTCATCTACTCCCGTAACAAAGAAGAACACGCAGATCACCTGAGAATAATCTTGGAATTACTCAAAAAGGAGAAATTATATGCCAAGTTCTCCAAATGTGATTTCTGGATCAATATCGTGCAATTTCTCGGGTACGTGATTGACAGTCAAGGAATTCACGTTGACCCTGCCAAGATTGAAGCAGTTAAGATTTGGGCATCTCCTACTACACCTACAGAAATACGCCAATTCTTAGGACTTACCGGCTACTATCGGAGATTTATCAAAGGTTTTTTAAAGATTGCAAAGCCTTTGACTGAATTAACCCAGAAAAACAAGAAGTGTATCTGGGGAGAAGACCAAGAGTCAGCCTTCCAACTACTAAAACAAAAACTTTGTGAAGCTCCAATCTTAGCATTACCAGAAGGAAACGATGACTTTGTCGTTTACTGTGATGCATCACTCCAAGGTTTAGGAGCGGTGTTAATGCAAAGAGAAAAAGTTATTGCATATGCATCCCGACAACTCCAGCCTCATGAAGAGAACTATACCACATACGACCTCGAATTAAGAGCAGTAGTGTTCGCTCTTAAAATTTAGAGACACTATATATATGGCACAAAGTGTACTGTGTTCACTGATCATAAAAGTCTTCAGCCTACCCTTGATCAGAAAGAGTTGAACATGAGACAACGTCGTTGGCTAGAATTGCTCGCAGATTATGATTGTGAGATTCGTTACCATCCTGGAAAAGCAAATGTTGTAGCAGATGCCTTAAGCCAGAAGGAACGAATCAAACCACTCCGAGTTAGGGCATTAGTCATGACCCTTCACCCAAAATTACCATCATAAATCCTCGAAGCCCAAACTGAGGCGATCAATGAAGAGAACATCAAAGCTGAGAACCTATAAGGAATGGACAAAGCATTTGAAGTACGTCTTGATGGAACTCGTTGTATCAAGAATCAAAGTTGGTTACCACTCTTTGGTAATTTGAGGGACTTGATCATGCATCAGTCCCATAAATCAAAGTATTCCATCCACCCAGGTTTTGACAAGTTGTATCAGGATCTAAAGAAACTCTATTGGTGGCCTAACATGAAGGCGATCATCGCTGAATATGTTAGCAAGTGTTTAACATGCTCTAGAGTTAAAGCAGAATGTCAAAAGCCATCCAGCTTACTGATACAACCAAAGATTCCTACATGGAAATAGGAAAGAATAACGATGGACTACGTTACAAAACTACCCAAAACATCAAGCGGACATGACACAATTTGGGTCATTGTAGACCGCCTTACCAAATCAGCACATTTCATCCCCACCAAAGCAACAAATAGTATGGAAACCCTTACAAGGTTGTATATAAAGGAAATAATTTCACTGCATGGAGTGCCGATATCCATCATATCAGATCATGACAGTCATTTCACATCCAGATTCTGGCAGTTAATGCAGAATGCTTTGGGTACTCAATTAGATATGAGTACGGCATATCATCCCGAGACTGATAGACAAAGTGAAAGAACCATCCAAATACTCAAAGATATGCTTCGATCCTGTGTTATAGATTTTGGAAAAGGATGGGAGAGACACTTACCACTGATAGAATTTTCCTACAATAACAGTTACCATGCCAGTATTAAGGCAGCACCATTTGAGGCACTTTATGGTTAAAAGTGTCGATCACCTGTCTGTTGGGCCGAAGTTGGAGTTGTCTAACTCACAGGACCAGAGATAATCCATGAAACCACCGAAAAGATAGTACAAATCCGACAACGCTTGCAAGCTGCAAGAGATCGGCAAAGGAGTTATGCCAATGTAAGGCGAAAGCCTTTGGAATTCCAAGTTAGAGATCGTGTTATGTTGAAAGTGTTACCTCAAAAAGGTGTCATCCGATTCGGAAAGCGAGGAAAGGTTAACCCCCGGTACATTGGACCATTTAAGATCCTTAATAGGGTCGGCCCAGTGGCATACATACTTGAGCTTCTTGAAGAACTTAGTAATGTCCACAGTACCTTCCACGTTTCTAATTTAAAGAAATATCTATCTGACGAGTCCCTCATCATTCTAATGAAAGAGCTTCGGCTCGATGACAAACTCAATTTTGTGGAAGAACTAGTGGAAATCATGGATCGAGAAGTCAATCAACTAAGACAAAGTCGCATCCTTATAGTCAAAGTAAGATGGAACTCTAAAAGAGGACCATAATTTACATGGGAACGCAAAGATCAAATTCGTGCCAAGTATCCACATCTATTTTTAAACATCACTCCATCATCTAACTAAATCTCGGGACGAGATTTCTTTACGGTTGGGAGACTATAACAACCTACAATTTTCCTCTATGTAATTATCCATCTTTTAAATTAGATGCAAGTTTCATCAGTGTAATTATCCATCTATTAAATTAGATGCAACCATTTTCATGGAAAGATTTTTGCTTTATTCCATCCATAATGTAACGTAACTTACATTACAAAAGTAAACGAGCTCACGCAACCTACCAATGCCAATTTCATCAACGTTTATGTCAATTAAACGTTATAATATGTCAAGCAATATGTTCTAAACTCCATTTTACCATATGTTATCTATTTAACATACTATTTAAAATGTTTTGTTATAAAACGGCTTTATACGTTAAACATTTATATCAAAACCCCGATTACATGTAATGTTTACATATAAAATAAATATACAAAGTTACAATACATGTGTACAAGTGTACAATGCATAAATTTTGAATATCTTTTCCCATCAAAATCAATGTACAACTCTTTAAAGCCCTAGGTACGAGTCAATTAAGCACAAAATTTAAATAATCCCATTTTCCCTCCATTTTTCTAAGTCATTTCGTACAACCTTTCTAACACAACTTACAAGCTTCTTAAGCATCACATTTGAACCATAGTTTCCCTCTACTTTAGCCCATTGCTCGTCCTAAATCCAAAACCCTAACCCGAAACCCTAAATGACCTGAAACACCTAAACTAGTTCGAACCTAGTTCTAACTTAGCTAACACCCTTCTTCATGATGCACCACCTTGCCTACTACCTTGCTAACAACCTTCATCACATACTTGTCACCACCTAGCCAACTTGCACACCAAGTACCCACCTTGTCACCTCCTATGATAACCGAACCCCTCACCCCTTCCATACACCTTTCTAAGCTAGTTCTAGCCCTCCATAGCCATCCTATCTACACCCTTGGCCACCACTCCACTCAACTTGGCCACCACTCCACACAACTTGGCCACCACTTCTTCCTTTACCCTATATATACACGCATACATGCACACATTCTTAATTCACCATCCAAACTCAAAACTACCTTAAAACTATGCTCTAGCCATGTCTTAGAAGAGAAGTAAGGAAGATTAAGCTAAGTAGAAGCCATAGAAGAGAAGAAAAGAGGTCCTTGATTCATCTCCTAAAGATTTCAGATCATACTCACCCATTTCACCATCTTTGATCCATTTAATGTACTAGTAAGCTTTTCTACTCGTTCAATAAGCTCTTTTTATGTTTAAGATCATGTATACAGTTTGTTTTAATCATTTGATCAAACAAAACCATGTTGAAAACTCGTAAACCCTAATCGAACCTTAAGTGACACGCCTTTAAAAACCCTAAAACCCTTTTCATAAACCCTAATAAGCTAAAAGCCATAAGTTGATTTTATAAGCTATTCTAATAAGCTAACTTATCACTTTTATAATCATTAAAACTAATCCTAAAAGCCCTAACCCATTGCGTTATTGTTTCTAAACCAAACGTGCCCATTTTAGATTTTTAAGCTCATAAGCTCTTTTCATAAGCTACAAGCTCATAAAACTTACTTATTTTAGCTTATAGTAATAAGCTATAAGCTGCAAAATTGATTTCGAGATTAAAAATACAAAGATTATGGATTATGGACTAGAAATGCAATTCAAACCATGTAAAGGGGTATATATTGTAAATATTGAAACTTATATAGTTTTTGGGCCAAAAGTGTAAATACTCCAAAGTTAAACCACAGGGGCCTGTTTTGCCAATTTCCAAAGTTAAAGGTTTAATATTTTAAAAATATAATTAAAGGGTTAAAAGTGTAAATTAATAAATATCAAGGGTATATATTGTCATTTTCATATTCTCAAGGGTATAGAATGTAATATTTTTATATTAACTATAAAAATATATTTAAATTGATACAGACTCAATTGTTCTTAAAGCCGAACAATTGTCGTTATCATTCGTGGTAGATGAAACATATAAAATTATTATGTTATATAATTTAACTTAATTTATCATCCACTAGCTTTTTGAAGAAACCTAAAAAGGATAAATTCTTTCTCTTTTAACTATAACGTATAAATTATAGGGAGGTTTCATGTGAGAGGGATTTCATTTGGGTAGGTTGTTTTGACGAGTTGCTGGATTTACAGATTAAAGTGTCTAGCTCCTCAAAGTTTTTATACATGACCTCTGGATTATGATAGCCCGAACAGTGATACGATGTTTTCACGAAACAAATAAACCAAAATCATTACGTTAAACTTTTGAAATAAGTTTGAAATATAAACACTAGAACTAAGACTTGGACATATTACCTGGTGCGTGACGAGGACTATTTACTTCCATTGAATTAAATTTCAATTCAATCAACTACCTTATCAAAGGTGAGTTCATAGTCCCACCTTTACATGTTTTCTAAACTCCGTGGGGAGATACATGCTATAAACATGAATACAAGTATTTTCCAACTGTATGCTATCCTGATATATTATTGCCTAAGTACCTCCATTTGCCATAAGGCCCCACTATCATGAACCGTTAATTACTTTGCGAAGTAAGCGCGAATGCCGTGAATAGATCTATTGGGACTGAACTTCCCCGTCCAGGTTCTGGTACATACATGGCCAGCGGACGCATTTCATTTGAGGAACTCCGGGTGTTTGGCAAAGCACCCGCTTGGGGCAACAACTTATGAATAACATTTACTTAAGGCTTCGGTGTCATGAGCTTAGTGTAATAATATAATATTGTTTACCATGATAATTGTATTCGTTGCAATTATTACTATTACATTGACTTGTATTCAACTATTACATTTCAAACCTGTGAATTTCACTCAACCTTTGTGTTGATCTTTTTAGCATGTTTATCTCAGGTAATTGAGCAACCTATGGCACGGAGTGGCATTGGACTTGAGGATGTCCAAACTTGTTATCATTCAAACTCTATGTTTTCATATGTATTTTGGGACCTCCTTTTGTAAACTCTGAAATAATATTGAATGATAACTAAATTTTCTAAAACGTCTCTTTTGAGTCGTTTTCTATGATTATGACTGTTGATTCGTGAAGTAATACCCCAATTTAGCTTCCGCTGCTATATGTCAAATAAGGGGGTGTTACAATGACGGATATGATGCTCAAGTTTATAATCTATCTCGAAAATCGCAGAAATTTTGTGATAATTATGATATCCGTGTTGATAGTCGTGTTAAGAAGTAATTCCCTTTTGTTTAGTCATAAGTAGGGTATGCCCTCCTTATGTATTGGTTTGGTTAGTAGCTATCTATGTTGCTTGTTAGTGCCCATGTAATGGGCTGGGTTGTAGGACTTCACTTACAACTTTTGTACTTAAAACATCTTTTTGGAGTAATACATTTACCGGGAAACCCTTTACCCAAAAAAATCATGTGTAGTATAGTTCTTCTCATGAATCTTCAGTTGCCGCGATGCATATGCAATTACCTTGCCTCTTTGCATCAACACACAACCAAATCCTTGATTCGACGCGTCGCAGTAAACTACAAAGTCTTCGGATCCTTCCGGCAATGACAATATTGGTGCATTACACAAATTTTCCTTCAATGTCTAAAAAGCTTCATCTTGTTCCTTGCCCCACCCATACTTCTGATTCTTCTGAGTTAGTAAAGTAATGGGTTTGGCAACCTTAGAATAATTTGCAATGAAACGTCGGTAGTAACCTGCTAATCTCAAGAATGACCGTATCTCAGATGGTGTCTTAGGTACCTTCCAATTCTTTACTGCTTCTATCTTACTAGGGTCCACATGAATTCCTTCACTGTTAACTACGTGTCTGAGAAAATGAACTTCTTCTAGCCAGAATTCGCACTTGGAAAACTTGGCAAACAACTTCTCTTTCTTCAACAGTTCTAACACTAACTTCAAATGAACCTCATGTTCCTCTTAGGACTTTGAGTAGACTCAAGATATCATCAATAAAACACATGACCAAAATGTCTAAATACTGGATTTGCACACCTGGTCATTAAGTTCTGAAACCGCTTGTACATTGGTTAACCCAAAAGCCTTAACCGTAATCATTGTGTCCTTATTCTTGTTCTTAATGCCATCTTTAGAATATCTTCTTCATACACTCTCAGCTGATGACAACCAGATCGAAGATCTATCTTAGAGAATAATGTGGCACAACCTTGCAATTGATCGAACAAGTTGTCAATCCTGGGGAGATTCTTGGTGGTCAGCTAGTCCAACTCTCGATAGTCTATGCACATTTGAAATGAACCGTCCTTCTTCTTGAACAACACAGGTGCTCCCCACGGAGAGTGACTTGGTCGAATAAAACGTATATCAAACGAATCCTAAGGGTTACGAACTATCGAATAGGGTAGCAAACGAATATCGAATCAAAGGCTAGAAAACATCTAAGGGATTTCACATATGCAAATAGATGCGGATCAAATGTCATAAGAATCCTTAAAAGAAAGGATAGAATATATGTACCGATAGAAAACGCAAACGAAAGAATCAACAAGCGTACCACGACAAAAGGAACACATAACGAATAACAATACGTATCAAGATTGATAAATGAAAAGATAGGATTCTTATACCAATAACCGACTTTACTCGAAAGAACCAACTAAATAATGTTTTTATAAAAATCAATTTAAAATAATAAAGAAAGTCGTTTTAATTATAAAAATCATTTTAAATATAAAAAAATCGTCTTAAATATAATCTTTATAAAATTCATTTTAATCATGGTTGTCATAAAAATCTAGAGATAGTTATCTAACGGTGTATCGCATCTTACCACTATGAATCATTTTAAACCTACTTTTCATAATAGAAATAAAATTTATTAACCACAAAAAAAGAGTTTCGTATCTTATTTGTATAGACCATTTTAAACATATTTTATTCACAAAGATCATTTTAAACATGGTATTGACAGTCAACCTGTATCACATCGTTTTATAAAAATCATTGTAAACATAGTTTTCATAAAAATAAAGAGACATTCACATAAAAGCGATGTCATAACATATTCATAAAATCATTTCAAAAATAGTTTTCCCCAAACACCATCAAGATATACTTCAAAAGGGTTTTTATAATTCGACATCAATATAAAATATGTTACTCAAACAAAGGACATCGTAATACCAAAAGGGATTGTAAAATACCGTAAAGACTCTAACATAATTTTATTGTTTGAAAGCGAAAGAAAGTACCAGGAACCATATAGTCAGAATAACAGTGAAGCGAACACGCACAAGAGAAATTCATACAAAGACATTACGAACCAAAAGGGAAGAACATGAAGACTCATTCGTACTCACGATCAAAAGAAAAAAACCATAGAAAAACATCGGTACTAACATGCCGCAACATTTTACGAAAACCAAAGGATATATAAAGAACAGAGTAATGATCCGCACTAATATGTTAGGAACAGTTAATGCTTAAAAGAAAATTTTAATACTCATACGAGTAATCAATGCAACGAAAGAACCAATTAAACGCACCAATATCCAAAGAAACAAATCCGAACAACCAATATACATCAAGACGCCGAATAGGAAAGATAGGACATCCGTACTAACATGGTATGAGCAAGGGATGCTAAACTTAGTGTTAGAAATCATAATAGTAGCAATAACAGGTATCCAGGGTATCCGCAAGCGATAGATAGAAGGGAAACTAACTAACTACGCAAATATCCATATCCTAACCACACATAATACAACATCTTACACTACCAGCTAACAAGTAAACACCGATCGATGCAATCATGGTCACAAGTCTACGTGTGTGATGCCTTTATAATTATGTTGGCCACCCATAATTATAAGTGCATCCTTTCACACGTGTACTTGCTTCCAAGAATACACATCTCAATGATAACACACATATATGCACATATACCACATTGCACATCTTAAACTACTCTAATATAACACAAAAACGATGCTCCATTAAAGCAACATTTATTTATATAAAGATAAATCAAAAATGACAGAAAGAAAATGAAGGTCTCGAAGCGCCCAAAAATACGTAATATCCAAAAGAAATCATCGATAGCAATGTGTCGAGGTAAAAGACGGGATAAACTTATACTGGGCCTCGCATGGGTTTGACTTTGCTTTCGCAAGAGTCACTCGACTCCACGGGTCCAGGCCTGCTACGAGCATCAGACAAGAGATCTAAGTCGGCCTTCTCCTCCGACTCTTTTAACTACGCTTTCTCCTTTGGTTCCTGAGAGGCTCCTCCTCAATTGGCTCCTATTCTGACGCTTCTGGTATCGAGTAGCTCGTAGGTCGAGATAAAACTCTTAGTAAAACAAGAAAAAAACACGCCTAGATAGCTAAATACATAGATCCTATTATGGAGCTATATGAAGGACTCTTAGGTTATGGTCTAGGTTAAACCACCTACTTCTCTATAACCAATGGCTTTGATACCAATTTGTCACACCCCGCCAAGGCAGAATCACGAGGCATAACAAGATAGGCATCATCACAACACATTGATGTCAACAATAGAGAATGTCTAGAATGCACTAAATTAAAACCAAAGTGTAATGATGACACCTAACACAAGAGGGGTATTGTATTGAGGTTAATCGCACACACAATACATAGACATAGGAAAATAAATCCAAACATAACATCTCGCTTATTTAAAATACCCGAAGTACGAAAATACGAAATGAAGACTCCATGATGCAAATCCTAAGGTCTCACTAGCCACGCATCTTAACATCCTTAACTTCACTATGCTCACCTGAAAATGATACTTTAAATTGTCAACATAATGTTGGTAACATTTATAGGTTTGACACAAATTACTTACTCTTGCTGCGAATCAGAAATCATTAGGACATACAAGAATATTATACACATATGCAACAATTAAAATCAGCACACAATTAACTACACATTCGGGCTTAGATTAGCACTGGCACTATAAGCAACCAAGCTCCACCCGAATGCACCACACAAGCATGGGATAGCGTTATCCCTCCTTCCATCCGGATAGGCGTACCCTCCGATCCATAAAACTCATCACATTGGGGAGGCGTACCCTTGCCATCCAATTATCACATCACGTTGGTTATGGCTTACCCTTCCGGTCTCAAAAGACATATCACATTTGGGTAGGCATACCCTTCCGATCCAAATACACATCACATTGGGTAGGCGTACCCCTCCGATCAAACAATGCATACACATAAGCCATATAATATCAAGTAATGTCCAAAACCAAGTAAAACAATTAATTACAGCTATTAAAATATTTCAAAACCATTTAGTATCATTTAATCTACCCCCAAGAAAATAGATATATAGGGGGCTATGAATACTCACCTTAAGCTTCACGAACGTGTACACAAATCCAAGCAAAAATCTATACAATACGACTAACGGTTACTCATGGTCAAGGCTTTACGGCCCTAGCTCATGTAACCTTATAATTGATGGACTTCTAATTCGCCTTATACGATTGCTTATAAAACATTACACCATACTTTTCATACATTATTTATACTCTAAATACCTTAATCAATTTATTCAAGTTTTTTAGATTATAGCAGAATTTTGTAGTCACTTCATGATTACTAATAAAATACTAAATTACCTAATTAGATTTCCATATTGCAGTTCCTACATCTTCAATGAGTTGTATAACTATTGAAATTTTCTAGAAAAAATAATAATAAGTCTAGCTACTTTAAAAAAAATCAACATCGCAAAGTGTTCAGAAATTGACCTGATTGGACCACCCAAAAGTTTGACTTGACCAGACCCATTTAGACACTTGGGAAAAATCTACAATAATTCTAAAAATTCATAGACATCATGAAATTGCTATAGTAGCAATCCCATCAATTAAAAAGACATTTTGATATGGTTTTTGACCTTACAATCACAACCCAGAATCTTCCCCTAAAACTCAGTTTTGACAACGAATATTGTAAAATTATTTTGACTGACTTCCACTCACTGAAAATTCACGAAACTAATTTTGTTGGAAAATAGACTCTCTGTAGTTAATTTTAGGCTAAAGAAAATCTTTAAAAGCTTTCCGTATGACCAAGTTATGACACTTACAAGTTGACCTAAAAATCTGCCATTTTTAATTCCGGTTTTAACAACACTTAACCCTAACCAAACACATCCATACGCTAATAATTATACCCTAAACGATTCTAGATGATCTTACCAACATGTTTTCTGTATTTTTATGAAACCCTAATTCCATCAATTTAAAAGTTATAATATATTGAATTAAAGAAAATATTAAGTAAAGGGTTATATGAAAACCTTTAACCGCAAAAGACACGATTCTTGAACTCTAAATTTTCTTCATATTTTTTTGATGGTTTCCTTCTTGTTCTTGATGAATGTCGACACAAAGGGAGAGGAGAGAAAAATAATGATCCAGGGTTTAGGTTTAAAGGGAGTATTTATACTAGTTTTAAGATAAATATCAAAAAGATTTGTTTCCTTATCAAACTTGGACTCCTTCCCTTTTTTTTACTTATGCCGATCAAAACAAAGATCCTTATCATATTTTTTATAAAAATTTCATGATGCTCCCCCTCCTATATATATTTTATATTAAAAAAACTATTTATATACCTTATTTACTTTACCTTTAAATAAATACACACTTTAAAATAAAAACACTTTTATTACTTAATATTATTTTTCTCAAATTATTTTTATTTATTACTTCATAAATAATTTATAAACCTCAATTCATAAATAAATCTCAATGCGAAATTAAAGATACATACTTCATAAATTTTACTGACGATAATATTATGAAAATCACTATACTTCCGAATCACCATCACATACGAAATGAAATGACTAAATCATTCATTTCTACTATCTCAAACTCATATAATAACACATATATCATATAACCTATAACACCAAAACGACTTACACACATAAATCAAAACACATAAAGCTAGGAAAGTTAACTCTAATGGTTAAACTAACCTCGCTAAATCACGGTTGTCACACAAACCGCTTAAGAAATGGTCAATACAAAAGGTAACCAATCATAGACAAAAGAAAACAATTGATTGATTAACAAATCCCTTTCGTCGTATGATATGTTTAACAATTAATCCGGGTTGATAAAACAATGTCACATGAATCATAAGCATTGATGGATCTTAGAAATAGCTTGAAATTGAAGAAAACATGTTATCACAATCATAAACAAATCATCATTCCATAAACATCATTTAATCAAGTGTATAAAGATATTAGCCACTCATAGCAATCAAAGACATATTTCTAGAAATTAAAGGATTCATAAACATGATTAAAAGGTTTTTACAAAGTATGTAAAGATTACAAGAATTTAGGCTTGGATGCCTTGAAGACTACTTGGGGTTCTTGACCTTCTAAAATGGCTTCCTTCTTCTTCAAAATTCCTTGGAATTTCCTAGAATTCTAGGATGGTTTTTATGGCTTTGTTGAGAGAGTAAGATTGATACTAGAGAGTAGTAGAGATGGTTGATAATTAGATGATGAAAACACTAGCCAAAGCACCCTATTTTTACTACTAGGAAGGCCTTGGGGTATTCAATGCTTTCCTTGGGGCCAAATGGTCATAAGATGCCAGGAAATAGGGGTCTAGATAATTCTTGATCGTTCATGAAGCTTCAAGGAACTTCAAGATAAAAAAGGTACATCAGACTTAGGGGAGTCGCCCGACATGGAGGTTTTTGCTCGACTTCGCGTTTCAGTTCTCCGTTTGAATCGTGCTTGGTCATGGGTCTTTATACTTCAATACTACTTCGTTTAGGCTCATCCTTAGGACTTGGAAGCTCGAATGGTTGGCTCTTATACTCTCGAAATGCTTCCAAACTCTAGCCTTGATTTGAAATTCTTCGTACTTGTGAAAAACTTGATTTCTTCTTTCTTTTCTTCACTTTTCCTGCACTTGGCTACAAATAACTTGCAAACACACTTTGATACAATAAAGTAACAAAACCATAGATAAATACCTAAATAACTTATACAAAAGTACGGATAACGCTACTAAAAACATACTTAATTTGAGCGTTATCAAATCCCCCCACACTTAACCTTTGCTTGCCCTCAAGCAAATATAGAAATAAAGAAAACAAATCCACATGGTACATGAAACTGATTTAGAAAAATATGATGCAAGTCTTTTAAGTACAAATACAAGAAGAGAGACTCATCGTTTATGCTTATTGGTGAAAAGTTAAGATGCCACACTCAAAACTCAGTCATGATTAGATTTATTGCCATAAGCGTGTACAAAAACAAATGTGTGTAAGTACCAAGTAAGTACATCTAAAGAAGCAGGTTGTCGGGTTTCATTGTTCAGGCTTCTGGGTTCAGTAGACAAGGCATAGGAGTGTTTTGGGGTTAGGTGTATAACATAAGTCGAAAGTCTATAAACCCAGCGTTGCTAGCTACCACATTCCACTATCCATATGAATTTGAGAGATGAAACATGTTATTCCTCTTTTTTTTTCTTTTTTTATTATTGTATCACATCTAAGCACATTGGCTAATCGATACCAATTTCTCTTCGTCTTCCTACATCTTCATATTATTAAGTACATTGGCTTTTATTATTTATTTTATTCATACCAAAACTCGATTAACCTCCAATCGATGATCATCATAAAGCAAAATGTTAAAAGACATGGAGCTAGCAACTTTCTCAAAATTCATAACGATTTCCCACATAACAACCATCATTCCAGATAGCTAGCAACCAACCAATAGACTTTGACTAGGGTAAGGTTTAGGCTAAATGGTGTTTAATTTTGGTGGATTTATCAGTTAAGAACATAATGGCTCGGCTTATTAGGAGTACATTGTGTTAAAAGTGAGCACTAACCAATGGGTATATATGAAAGGCTAATCAAGAGGGTTAGCTCAAGGCATTAAAATAAAATGGAAGGCCATTGGGTTTTACAAATTGCTTCTTTATCACGCGCATACACTTAGTAATCAGAACACATCTCAATTTTTCGAAAATCATAGATCTTTACCAGTGGATTAATCTAGTTATTCTAATATTTATCCTAACAGCGTGAAAACAACTAGATTACGAGGGCAAACAAGTGCACAAATTTAAAATTAGGCCAAAAAAATGTGAAAAATTTAAACATATATATCTCGTTTTCCTTATTTACCCCCCACACTTAAGTTCAGCATTGTCCCCAATGCGATAAAACTAAACAAAGCATAAAATAAAGAAATAAGAGTAAGAGAGAACCAGATATCTGGGCATGACATATGTACTTGAGCTCCACATGCTTCTGGCATCTTAACCTGCAGTAATCTTTACATAAAAAGAACAATATTTTTGGATTTTGTTTGGACATCCGCTAATCAAAGGTTCTCGGTAGCTCCACTAAACATACAAAGAAGCAGAGAAGCGGGTCAGCATGAAGCGTGTTAAAAACCTGGCTTCGTTAGGGAAGCAAGATGACCTGCCTTATACCTCTTTCATAGTTTGTTCACCATGGGTGAGCCGATTACCACTTGACTAATGATGTTGCATTGTTGTTACACCCCCACACTTAAGCTTATCATTGTTTTAAAAGATTGGGGTGTAGACTATGGAAGTAAAGTAAAAAATACAGAAAAACTGAAAATACACGGGTTGCCTCCCGAGAAGCTCTTATTTTATTAACGAGTCATCAGCCGGACTCATACTCCTTGAGCTTCATTTTCCCCCGAGTGTAGATTTCTTACTCGGATCCTTCTTGTCATAAAGGAAATTTCCTTTAACTATTCCTTCGCCAATTTCATCAAGGTCATACAGCTTAGCTTCGTTGCAAGTGTTTTCCACTACGCTATATATGAATGGTTTTTCTGTGACCCATGGCATTGTTTCATGATAGTTAGCTGGGAATGGTGCCATGAATGGAATAGCTTCCAATTTTCCTTGTTCGTACATGAGATGAATTTCTTCGGTTGTCAGCCCGTTTATTTGCTCCTCGTCATGGTATAGTTTAACATGGTGTCCATTGACAATGAAGCTTCCTCTGTATTTGTGATATAACTCGACATAATCAGATGGAAAACCATGTTTGACCATGAATGGTCCATACCATTTTGATATGAGTTTTGGAGCTTTAAACTTGTACTTTGAATTGTATAAGAGAACTTTGTCTCCGGCCTTCAATTATTTTCGGATTCTAAGCTTCCTATCATGATAAGCTTTGGTTCGATCTTTGTAGAGTTTGGAATTCTCATACGCTTGGAGTCTCAATTCATCTAGTTCATGCAATTGCAAAAATCATTTTTCTCCAGTGAGTTTGAGATTGGGGTTACAGCTTCTTAAAGCCTAGTAAGCACGATGTTCGATTTCAGACGACAAGTGACATGTTTTTCCGTATAGTAACCGATATGGCGTAGTACCAATTGGTGTTTTGTATGCTGTATGGAATGCCCACAACACGTCATCAAAATTCCTTGACCAAACGGAAGGGTTATCTATGATTGTTTTTTCGATAATTCTTTTTAAGGCTCTGCTGGTGTTTTTAACTTGGCCGCTGGTTTATGGACGGTAAGCTGTAGCAAAACGATAATGAACTCCATATCCTTTTAAAACTTTCTCCATTTGTCTGTTACAAAAGTGAGTACCTCTGTCACTGATTAAATCTTTTAGAATGCCAAATCAAGAGAAAAGCTTTTTGAGAAAACTGATCACAACTCGTGCATCATTGGTGAGTAAAGCTTCAGCTTCTGCCCACTTGGAAACGTAGTCAATAGTAACTAGAATGTATTCGAATTTATGGGATCTAGGGAATGGTCCTATGAAATTAATTCCCCATATGTCAAATATTTCACTGACTTAGATTCTGTTTTGAGGCATCTCATCTCTTTGTGAAAGGCTACCAGAGCATTGGAAGGCATCATAGTTCTGAACTAGAGTATGAGCCTCTTTAAAGATTGTTGGCCAATAGAAACCGGCATCAAAAACATTCTTTACTGTGGTGGAAGGACCATAATGTCCCCCATTTGGGCCATGATGACATTCGTCGAAAATCTTTCGACTTTCCGCCCCGTAAACACACCTCCGTATCATGCCGTCGGGGCACATTTTAAAGAGATATGGTTCGTCCCAGAAAGAATGCTTAAGTTTCAAAAAAAACTTGCAATGCTGAGCATAAGTTAAACCTTTTCTGAGAATTTTTCCAACTAGATAATTGGCAAAATCAGTGAACCATGGAATGTTATCTTCCTCGGTTGAGGAGACGTTCATTAGAGTTTTGTAGGGGGAATTATCATCGATATCGTCATCCCTTAATTCCTCTAGATGTGGATTTTCAAGTCGTGACAAATGGTCTGCCGCTACATTTTTTGCCCTTTTCTTGTTTTTGATCTCAATATCAAATTCTTGGAGTAGTAAAATCCAATGGATAAGACGTGGTTTAGCATCTTGCTTAGCAAACAGATATTTCAACGCGAAGTGATCTGTGAAAATGACGGTTTTTAAAAGAACAAGATTGCTCGAAACTTATCGAAAGCGAATACTACGGCTAGTAGCTCTTTCTCAATGACTGTGTAATTTTGTTAGGCATTGTTGAGAGTTTTGCTAGCGAAATGAATAGGGCGGAAATGTTTTCCTTCCTATTGTCCGAGCACGGCTCTGACAGCAAAATCGCTTGCGTCGCACATAAGTTTAAACGGTCACGACCAGTATGGTGAAACCATAATAGGTGTGTTCATTAACTTTTCTTTGAGTAATTCGAATGCCTCGATGCATTCTTCGTTGAAGTCGGAAACTGCGTCTTTCTCGAGGAGTTTTGTCATGGGACGAGAGATTTTGGAAAAATCTTTAATGAATCGACGATAGAATCCTGCATGCCCTAGAAAACTCCTAACGGCCTTGATGTTAGTCGGTGGTAGAAGTTTGGTTATTACATTGATTTTTGCTTTGTCGACTTCTAATCCTGCACTGGACACTTTGTGTCCAAGCACAATTCCTTCGGTCACCATGAAGTGACACTTCTCCCAGTTTAGAACAAGATGAGCTTGTTTGCATCGAACGAGCATTTGTTCGAGATTCACGAGGCAGGAATCGAATGAGTCTCCAAATACTAAAAATCATCCATGAAAACTTCCATGGAGGTTTTAAGCATGTCTTGGAAGATGGCGATCATGCACCTTTGAAAAGTGGCTGGTGCTTTGCAAAGACCAAAAGCCATACACTTGTTGGCGTAAGTTCCATAAGGACAAATGAACCTGGTCTTTTCTTGGTCGGCAGGTTCCATTGGAATCTGAAAGTAACCAGAAAATCCATCGAGAAAACAAAAGAATTTGTTTCCCGCTAACCTTTCTAGCATTTAATCTATAAAGGGTAGAGGAAAATGATCTTTTTGAGTGGCTTTGTTTAACTTGCGGTAATCCATACAAACACGTCAACCGGTGACTGTTCTTGTAGGAACAAGTTCATTCTTTTCATTTGTCACAACGGTCATTCCTCCCTTCTTAGGTATGCAGTATACTAGACTTACCCAGGGACTATCTTCGTTGGCGTAGATGATACCGGCATCAAGAAGTTTGATAATCTCCTTTTTCATGACTTCTTTCATGTTTGGGTTAAGTCGACGTTGCCTTTGAATAACAAATTTAACATCATCTTCAAAGTTGATTTTGTGTTTGCAAAAAGATGGGCTAATTCCCGAAATATCAGATGTTTTCCAAGCAAACGCTTCTTTGTGTTTCTTGAGAATAGAAACAAGACGTTTCTTTTCATCGTCTTGGAGTAGAGCGGATATAACTACTGGAATAAGAGAATATTTTTCCAGAAAAGCATATTCGAGATGCTCTGGAAGAGGTTTCATCACAAGATCGGTTGGTGGATCTTGGATAGAATTCTTGATCCTTTGATTTCCATCGAGGGGTAATACTTTGAAACTATTCTCGAACTCTGCCTCTTGCTCAGGGATTTCTTCGATTTTAACTGCCATGAATTCTTTAAATTCATGGTTGAGAAATGATTCGCTAATCTTTTCTGATGTGGTGGAAAATAGCTTGGAATCGTCGAGCAATGCATCCAATTATTCCTTCGTTACTTCGTCAATGACATCCATGCGGAAGCATGTGTTATTATTGGAATGAGAATGTCGCATAGCTTTGTTAATTATGAAGGCGATTCTATCATCTCCTACTCCAAGGTTGAGTTCTTTGTTTTTCACTCGAATGATTGCATCAGCTGTGTGCAGGAATGGTCGTCCCAAAATGAGAGGAACTTTGTCATCCTCCTCCGTTTGTAGGATAATGAAATCGGCCGGGAACACAAATTTCCTAACTTAAATGAGCATGTTCTCCGCAATTCCTATCGGGTATTGGTAAGTATGATTGGCTAAGCGGATACTTATCCTTGTAGGTTTCAGGGTGTTTCCGGAGAGTAAAGCGTATAGTGAATATGGCATCAAGTTGATGCTCGCGCCAAGATCGGCCAAGGCGAGATATTCAACTGATCCTGCTACGGTGCATGGGATCAAAAAACTTCCAGGATCTCCTAGTTTAGGTAGGAGCTTGTTTTGAACAATCGCGGAGCATTCTTTGTTTAAAAGAGTAGCATATTCATCGTCCTTTTTAATGATACAAAGAGTAGCATATTCATCACATTATTTTTACCAGTTATTCCAAAGAGTAGCATATTCATCGTCCTTTTTAATGATACAAGTTTCAAACTTTTCTTTCGTACGTTCAAGCTCAGTTTGGAGATCAGATGTATCTTCAACCAAAGGACTTTGCACAATAGACATAGTATCCTGACTGACAACTTTTTTCAAGAGACGCTCATTTTCTTCTTCAAAAACCGTGATCTTATCAAGAGATTCATCAGCTTCTTTTGCAAGAGATTTGAAGTTTCGTATAAATTTAGCTGCTTCTTTTAAAAATTGCTTTTCAAAATATATTACTCTTATGTCAAATTGGTTAACAATAGGAGAAATTTCATTCCTTTAAAATCTTGTGAAGCTCTTGATGAACAGTGGACGACCAAGTGTTTTCATTTAATGAAATTCTTGAATTTACAACACGTTGAAGAGTCACAATAGTGTCTTTTACCTCATTTAAAAGTTTTCGTGCAACACTCGGAGAAGGAATATCATCTGAAAATTCATCATCAGGTATAGAAATTGATTTAGAAACACTGGTCGTTTTAGAATTATTTGAAATTTAGACCACTTTACGCGACTTGGCCGTTTGAGAAATAAAAACCTCAAAAAGTTTATTAATCTTTGCATAATTTTTTGGTTTTATTTCTTTATTAAGTTGTTTCATTTTTAAGTGACTCTCTTGAGCAAGTTGCAGTGTTTTATCCGAATCATACACAACAAGAGGATCATGCTTATCTAATAACACTCTGCCATTATACAAACTCTGTTGCTTTTTCTGAGCTTGCTTGAGATCAAAGGGATTTTGATAGTCAAGAGCCATTTTTCGTTCAGTGTGGTAAAACAAGTCTAGCTTAGGTGAAAGCATGTACATCGTTTGAATTGATTGACTCGTTTTAACCAAAATGTTATCTAATTCCTTAATCTTTTTCTCAAATTAAATTAGTTTATCAAGAAGCTCGTCTTCACATGTTTTGAAATCATTCTTTAACTTTTTCCTTTCTTCTTAAAGATGAGAAACAATTGATTTTTCTTTTGAAAGCGGTTATTTAGATTTGTAATTTCCTCATTTAAAGTCGTTATTGTTTTAGCAAAACTTAAGTGAAGATCATTTATCTTTTAGTAAGACATTGTTCTTGATAAACCAACTTTCTATAACCATTTATAAGTTCATTAAATTTGATTGATTGAATTCAATACATTTTTCTTCCTCCTTATATCTAGCAAGCTCAGTGGTCAAGTCGGCATTTGCTTCTTTCATTTTGAGATTGACCGTGTTGACTTTCTCAACCTCAATTACCAAATTATTATATAATGACTCAAAGAAAGAATGTGTTTTCGCAATAGTATCAGGATGTTGTCCTACTGTTCCTCTACTAGGATCCATTTTAGCCTTTGTAGGAATAACATTACTGTCATTCTATTAAGCCAGATGTGGTCTAGTAGTGGGCTCGAGTAGCTTAGTATATTTTGAGTAAACATATTGAATATCTCATTATTATAACAACTCTCATATTGGTGTACCTCAGCTGATTCATCTGAATCATAGACGAGAGCTTTGTCAGTTTGAGTACCCGATGTCAATGCTTGCTGTAAATTAGCCATTAAGATGCAGTTCGCATTGACTTCCTTAATCTCTTCAATGTCACCTGCAGTAGCCATCAGATCAAATTCCTCAGCTTGGAGTTGTATCCCTGCTTCTTCCTTTTGAGCAATCAACAACTGAGTCTAAAGATTAGTAGCATCCCTTCTCATTGGTCTGACTGTGCAGTTTCTAGCATAATGACCCAATCCTCTACAGTTGTAACACCATACCTAATTGCCATTGTTCCTATTACCATTACCCTCAGCCCGTGCTGCTACAACATTACCATTCCTATTATGATTAGCATTATGATTTGTAATCCCTGGAACAACAATAAGCCCATTCTGATTCCCAACATTCTAAATACTTGGATTTTGAATTGCATTTTATACAACCTGATTTCCTGCATTCTGCACTGCATTATACCTATTCGGATTCCCAACAATCAGCCATACATTGTACCCAATCTGATTTCTTGAATTCTGCCCAGCATACTGTCTAAACTGATTCCTACCTTTTCCCCCAACCATTTGCATCTGTCTGTCTTGGCCCATATTCATACCTGGTTGTGCAATCTTCCTGTTGCGTGGGTTTGATAAAATTCTTTGGTTGTTTTTTGTTAGAGTAGAGTAGTTTAGTTTGAATGCCTTAGCCATTAGTACAAGTGCCATGTTCATTGCAGTTGTGGGATTTGTGATTTCATCAGGGTTTTGCATGTAGTTCGTGTTGAATGAAGGTTGTAGGACATAGTTGTTGTTGGGTGATGGATGTTGCATGTAGGTAATTTGAGATGGTTGATCTGGGTGAAGCAATGGATAATTGTAAGGATTATAAGCGTTTGCCATTAATGTCAAATGATCATGTGTTTTTGCAAGTCGTTCTGCCCTGACTTCATTAACCGCCTCATGTTTCATCTTCAAGAAATCATACAACTAATTGTAATCTACCTTATACAAATCCTTTGTTTGATGAACAATAGTGACCTATCGTTTCCATTCTGGCTGGAGATTGTTTAGAAACTTAAGATTACTGGCAATCTTTTCTAGAAAATGTTTGTTTATGGAAAAATCATTCATTAGCTTTGCGAAACGATGATAGTATGATTCAATCGATTCCCCTTGTGTAGTATTAAACTTTTCCCATTCATTGAACAGCTTATCCTTTTTCTCCTGAGCCCTAATGTAAGATTCTTTCATCATCTGCTCAACACATAACCAAATTTCATGAGTAGTGTTACAACTGTCTACTACAACATAGATGTCTTCTGGAAGACCCATGAGTATAGTCTGAATAGCTTTATCATCTTTTTTCATTTGCTTTTCTTCATTCTTAGTAAGTTCAGCATCTGTCTGCTTATGAGTAGATTCAGCTATAGGAGGTTCACCGTTTGGATCACCAGCTTTATAGATCATTCATCTTACATACAGACCATGAATAATGGAGTTCACAAGTAATTTCCCATTTGTTTTACTCTTTGCATAACAGAGAAGATGACTAGACCATGGAACATAGTTGTCTTTGTTGAGCATAGGAGGATGGTTTTCGGAACCAGCAACATAGATATCTTGTTGAGTCGACATTGCAAAAGATTAGTGTGTAAGAAACATGATCTTAATAGATTAAGTCGTGTTGTGGTATTGTAACTATGTTTGCTTTGATAACGTTTGTTTGTTTGTTGAGTTTCGTAGCTTTAAGGACTAATGGTGAAATAATCTTGATGTTGCAAGGACAAGTGGTTGATAATAAACAAATAAGGACTAACGATGTAATGATTTTTTAACTTTAAGGATTAATAGATGTTATAAGGATGAAGGTTGCAATCTGTTTAAAAAACGAGATCGAAAGTGTAAATACAAGTTAGGGATTAGAACTTCAAACCAATTACTTTCCCACCAAAAATTGTTAACTTCTTCCTTGATATAGAAACCCTAAACCGTTGTTTATGTGTGACTTAAACCGCAGTGTGAACTTTGTAAACCACCCTTGATAAACTGCCTTTAACCTAAAACAGACCGCAATTTATGTGAGACTTAAACTGTGGTAACCTAAACTTAAACCGCGGTGACCAAATGCTTAAACCGCGGAATATGATTCCCTTAGACCGCGGAGAAACCTGTGATAAACCATGAAGAAACATGTTATAAACCTCGGAGAAACCAGTGATAAACAGCGGGATACTTTAATAAACCACGGGTTTAAAAATTTAAACCGAGGTGGAATGTAACCTGTATAATCCGCTGTTGCTTTTTGATAAACTGCGAGAATGCTTATAAACCTCCTACACTTTCGTTTAAACTGCGAGAATCTACTTTGTACCTTTAAAGGGAGATAAACCGCTGGAATCTACTTTGTACCTTTGATGACATCAAATGATGTCACTTTTATAGCATCATTTATCCCATGAAAATAACCCATTTGGTATAATTATTGCAAAGAATTGTTACTTAATCGTTTGTATTTGAGAAATGCAGTAATTATGGAGTACTTGGTGAAGATTGGCAAAAAGGCACGCATTCTGGAGCTTAAATGAAGATATTTGAAGATTACTGTTCTGACACCCAATACGCCGTATCCATCAAGGAAGATACGACGTATCTGTGCCTGTAATTCACAAAAGACCACGAAGGAAACAAGATCAATACGCCGTATCCAAGGAAGACCAATACTCCATATTTAAGCTATGGAAATAAAATATTCTAGAAGATATCGAACGTGGTCCCTACTACAAGAAACCCCCCCAATACATCATATCGAAGCCTCTCGATACGCCGTATTGACCTTTTTCAGACCTTATAAATAGAAAACTCAAAAACGAGTTTTAAGTGTGCTAAATCATATTTTCGATACCTAAACTATAAAAGTTGATTTTCAGAGGAGAAGAAGAGCAGAAGAGGTCTTGCAACGTAATTAATTCCATAGGAAACAACTTGTAATCTCCTATACTCTTGTAATCATTCAGTTTTTGGTATCATTCGTTAACTCGGTTAGTTTACCTTGGCTAAATTATTACTCTTGTATTGATTATGACGTTTGAAGGCTAATACCTTTAGGTATTAGCCATTATTATGAAGATCTGAATATTTGGTTTGTTTATCTCGATTGCTTAATTTATCATTGATTGCTTGTTTATGTTTATCAGTTTATACTTGTTTACGTGCTTTTGTATGCGACCTATCATTCAACTGGATCTAGTGATAGGGACCAAGTAATCTAGATGCCGGGATGGCTCTCCATATAGTGATTTATACATCTAGACCAATAGGATCACAAATAACGACCTATATTTGCCCTTAGATTGTGAGCTTAGTTGGACCAACAGGTAACCTAGGGATCAATGAGTACATTCTCAATTAATTGGTAAAGACTTGGTTAGTGGACTACTAGTGTATGAATTGCCATTAAGTAGTAAGTGGGTAAAGTCTCTATGAGCTAGGGTTTAACAAGATCACCATTGCTTTAATCCCTAAGATAGATTATAATCAGCAAATAAGGATGCTTTATGAAGATACATTTAATTGACATAATTCTTCGTATCTAGGTATAAGGAAGAAGTACCACCTTAATCTTAAGAATGATATGCCGCCTCGAGATAATTAATCATTGCACTAATTAAACAAACCAACGTTCTGATTGGATTAATAATGGTCAATACAGTTTTCTTATATTTGGCTAGACCGCTCTTTTATCTTTTGTTAATTTGCTTGCGTGTGCTTTAGTATCTTAAATTGATTTTAGTCAGCACAAAACCTGTGCCAGTCTCTCCGGCTGAAAACCCCCCTTATCCGTTAGATTTAGGATTAACATAGGTTTAGCATAGGTTTAACATATAATAGAATTAACTTAGTTTAGACAACCAAAATATTAATATATTGAAAGATTGTTTCTCGCTCTCAGTGATCGACACCCTACTTACCACGAAACTACCACCGATCGGGTACACTACCCGATAAAGTGTTGTTTTTGATTAAGTCGGCAAAATATAAATTTAAAACTTGAAATCATAAAATCACACACCTTACTACAACACAATCAAGTTTTTGGCGCCGCTGCCGGGGAGTGAAAATTTAATCTTGATTTTTATTTGATATTTGGTTTTTAACATTAGATTAGATCTAACCCTTAGAATTAGTGTAATTTAGATTAGTGTATAATTATGTATATTTGTCTTTAATTGTTTGCTTGTGTATTTGCTTAGTTTAGTTGTTTGTGTGTTTAATTGTTTTCTCTAATACACTATTTTGGTCGATAACCTAATACGGCGTATCCACTTCCATTGAATCCGGCGTATCCAACCTTCTTATCCAATACAATGTATTCGTTCAAAAAGATTAATACGGCATATTCAGATCCATTGAATACGGCGTATTGATCATCTGATACAGTAACAAAAGCCTTAAAATTCGTATTTGACTTCCGTGCCTAATTTTTTATCCTTCTTTACAGCAAATCCTGCTGATATTTTTACCTTGGTTACAGATTACAATTATCAGAGCTAGTTGATTGAAGAAAGCAATGGCAAATAACGGGACAAAACCAAGCATGAAAGAATTCGCAGCTAATGACCAAGCAAATTATTATTTAGGAATTACAAGTATCAAGGTGAATGGAAAGAATGCCTATGAGCTAAAAAGAAAATTCCTTGATGATTTGCACAATAATGCCTTTAGTGGAACTAATAGGGAAGACACGGTTGAGCATATCGAATACTTCCTGAGAATTGTTGCCCCAATTGATTTACGCAATGTAAATCAGGATAAACTTAGAGTTCTTGTTTTCCCAATCTCATTGGTTGGAGATGCATGTAAATGGTTTAACGAGATTAAAGGATCAATTAATAGTTGGGTTGATTTAACTGCTAAATTTTTTGGACAATACTACATGCCTTCTTGCACTAACTGTATTACAACCACCATGATTAAATAGGACCCTACTAATCCAAAGTTCGAATACTTGTTGGCCTCAAAGTTTATGAACTATAAATCGATGGATATATTTACCAAATGAGCTTACTAATGAAAAGGGATAGAATCTTAAGGAGGAGTGCTCAAGTGATGTGAATGAAACTGCCGAAATCTTCAAGATCGAAGACAACTTACTTGACTACGAGACACCCTTGTGTAAAGCATTCAATGAATTCAACTATCTCCTTAAAATCGACACGGATCTGTTTACTTTCGAAATCCAAGAAATCAAGACGTACGAGGAGTATGAGTTGGATAATAATATGACAGGGGAACTTGAGGAACCATGGTCAGAAAACAGGATACCATATCAACTGTGTGATCATATTTGCGAACCATATCGTTTTAAGAATGGAATGACTAAATGGCCTACATGTAGTTCAAATATTGATGGGTTTTTTAACGGTGGAGATCTACTAGGGATGGTTCTAGTCGGATTTATGACTTATTTTTTAGGATCACAAATGGTATGATGAGTTGACTGATGGAAAGCTGAAATAAGAAACTTTAACACATAAGGCCAGAATTAAAGAATCATGGGGGGATGCAACTCCCGGAGTAATGAAATTCTACAAATGGTTGAAAAATAGTTTTGAAAACTTCCAAGAACTAGATTATGATGTATTAGTAAAACTGGAAGAATGTTGATGGAAGGTAAATGATCATGAGAAAGCCCCATTCGTTCGATGGGAAAATTACGGTCAAGGACCGTATGCGAACACCAAAACTAAGAAGGATTATGACCCTTATCTTGATAATAACCGTGATACTCAAGACACTAAGAAGGGACGTCATGATCTATCGACTTTCACTATAAGAAGATTTGAGATGGTTAAGTATTCATTCAGGGATGACGAAGAGTATGTGGCTATAAAAGAAAATGAATACGATGATTTAACAAATACAAGCAAGGAAGCTATCCACGCATATCAAGAAATCTTTCGCATGATGGACGAAGGATGGAAGGTGACACGCACCGAATGAAGAAGCTGGAAGGAAAAAGTCTAACTTAAAGACTAGCTGAAAGAAAAGTGCTTCCCGGGAGACAACCCGGATTGTCATTTATTTTTATCGAGTATGTCTTCCCAGACATCAATACGACGTATCCGCTCTATATCATACAGCATATTGAATGTCTGGACGTTATCAGTCCTTTATTTTTTAAGCACTTTAAACATTATTGTCACATCTGTCAATACGGCGTATTCATGTACATGATACGGCGTATTCAACAGACTGACCCGTATTTAGATACTTTTTACAAGTTTCTCAATACGGCGTATTCCATTTTATAGATACGGCGTATTGGTTTCCTGTATAGTTTATTTAGCTTATTTAATTAACCGTAGATACCCAAGATAGGATTTTGCATGTATTTCCTATATTTTGCACAAGACCTCGCTACAAAGAAATCAAAAAAGTTGGTGAAGTATCTACAATCTGGAAATCTAGAAGTGTTGGAGTCTTAAAATCTCAAGAAGGTATGGTCAACACAATTCTTGCTTTTATTAAAATCTACTTGGAGAAATCTACCGAGCAAAAATGTCAGGCGAGTTTCTCTTCTAATTTTTTAATGCCCGTTTTTTTTTAATGTTTTTATCTATTTCAACGAGGACGTTGTATAATTCCAAGATGAGGGATCGGGAATTATAATGTTACGAGGACATTGTATAATTCAAGTGGGAGGATGGGAATTAGAACGATACTTGTTCTATTTTTCACACTAAAATGCTTAATTTTTTTTTCAAGCATACTTTTGTGAAATTACTTGATACATAACCCGCACACAATAACCCTTATTAGATATTGTGAGGATTTAACCTTATCCGTTTCCAAATGTTTATCCAAATTCTACAAAATATGAGTGTGCTAGTGATGTAGTAGACTTTAGAACTTGGCTTGGT
Organism: Tanacetum coccineum; assembly: GCA_026074375.1. Lineage (NCBI taxonomy): Eukaryota > Viridiplantae > Streptophyta > Magnoliopsida > Asterales > Asteraceae > Tanacetum > Tanacetum coccineum. Next base: position 50,661 of record BQNB010006781.1, on the reverse strand, counting down.
ATATCTATTCGAGACCACAATAATGAGTACTATAGATTTAGATGGAGTAACTTGTTTAAATTGGTAAATTTCTAGGATTACACCCAAAAAGCCTATACATGTTGTTTATTAACTAACTACACTGGTTAGTTAAACCCCCCGTATAAACCCTTTGTTTACTCTCATCTTTAGAGTAAGATACCCCTAGAAAAACCTATAGAGCCAATCCTTTAGGAATTACCCTAACTGTTTGTTTCGTTACACCTTTACACCTTAGCCTACCCTGTTAGATTAAGTTTATTTACAGTTGCTAGTTGCTTAAAGTGTAAAGTATGTATTTCTCGAGTCTTGTCTAATTTTCTATCTTTGGTACGGTTTGGAAGAAATTTGCACATTGCAAATGGGAATGTATAAAGTATACAAAACTCATGTATTTTTACTACCAACATAATTATTGGTACGTCCGAAGAATGAAGAATTATCAAAGGAATTATCCGGAGTTATTATGATCGTAAAGATGGTGAAATTACACTGAGTTTCGTAGTTAGCATATAAAAAAGGAAAAAAAATTAGAAAAATCGCAACAAAAAAGAGAAGGAAAGTTTGGAGATAATCGTTTCGCAAAAGCTTAGACCGAAGGAATTATATGAAGGATCGATCATTCGTTGATACGTCTTATAAGTCAATGATGTAAAGTTTTGTATAAAGTGGTAGATATCGCCACTTGTCTTGTAAAGTATGGGATGATTGGGAAGTTGACCGTTACGGGAACGCCAACTTTGGTTGTTGTTTTTGATCTATGATCAAGACGTCTGTAAATAGTTGTGTCTTTATCATGGTAAACGGTCGGGAAAAAGTGTCTAGCAACTTGTATCTTAGACTTAGTCTATTTGTTTCGTAATTTTTATTTAACAACAATTTATTTCCCTTTCCTAATCATTCACCATGGGTTTTACGTGAATTAGGATGTGATCGAACATGCATGTATATTCCGTCGTTATGGCCATGTATGCATGATTCAGCTGGCTTGTTGGTTTATTACTATTGGTGAAAGTTAGAAGATCCCTACCCTATATTATTATTCATCCTAACCCTTGGTTAAACTCGAATGAGGATGTGACCGAACACACATGTCTATTATGTCGTTACGGCCATGTATGTGTGCTTCAACTGCCTTGTTGGTGTGGTACTTTTGGTTAAAGATTGTAGAATGATCAACCCTAAGACTTATTATAAAAACCCATTTTACCTTTATAAACTTGTTACTTGATGACATCTAATAACGTCTATTTTATAGCATCATTTATCCCATGTAATTAACCCATTTTGTATAATTATTGCAAAGAATTATTATTTAATCGTTTGTATTTGAGAATTATAGTAATTATGGAGAACTTGGTGAAAGTTAACTAAAAGGCACGCATTCTGGAGCTTAAACGAAGATAATTTGAAAGATTACTGTTCTGACAACTAATACGCCGTATCCATCAATGAAGATACGACGTATCTGTGCCTGCATTTCACTAAAGACCACGAAGGAAACAAGAACCAATACGTCGTATTCAAGCCATATGGAAATAAAATATTTTGGAAGATATCAAACGTGGTCCCTACTCCAAGAAACCCCCCGATACACCGTATCTAAGACCTTGGATACGTCGTATCGACCATATTCCAGACCCTATAAATAGAAAACTCAAAAAATGAGTTTTAAGTGTGCTAAATCATATTCTCGATAACTAAACCATAAAAGTCGATTGTCAGAGGAGAAAAAGAGCAGAAGAGGTCGAGCAACGTTATTAATTCCATAGGAGACAACGTGTAATTTCTTATACTCTTGTAATCGTTCAGTTTTTGGTATCATTCGTTAACTCAGTTAGTTTACCTTGGCTAAATCATTACTTTTGTATTAATTATGATGTTTGAAGGCTAATACCTTCGGGAATTAGCCATTATTATGAAGATCTTAATGTTTGGTTTGTTTATCTCGATTGCTTAATTTATCTCGATTGCTTAATTTATCGTTGATTTCTTGTTTATGTTTATCAATTTATACTTGTTTACGTGCTTAAGTATGTGACCTATCATTCATCTGGGTCTAGTCCTACATATTTAATGCGCTGCAACTTCGGTGTTGTTTGGGCGTAGGCTAAGAGTCTGTGATAGCTCTCCATATTGCAATTTATATATCTAGAATCATAGGTTCACAAATATTGACCTATCCTTGCCCTTTAGTTTAATGAGCTTAGTTGAGCCGTAAGGTGACCTTGGTACCAACGGGTACGTTCTTATTCTATTGGTAAGGACTCAGACAGTAGAGTACTAGCATATAAAGAGCCGTTAAGCATTAAGTGGGTAAAGTCTCCACGATCTAGGGTTTAACAAGATCACCATTGCTTTAATCCCTAAGATAGATTATAATCAGTAAATAAGGATGCTTTATGCGGATGCGTTTAATTGTGACAGAATTCTACATGTCTAGGTTTAAGGAAGAAGTACCGCCTTAATCATAAGAATGATATGCAGCCTCGAGATAAGTAATCATTCCACTTAATAAACAAACCAACGTTCTGATCGGATTAATTATGGTTAATACAGTTTTCTTATATTTGGCTAGACCGCTCTTTTATCTTCTGTTAATTTGCTTGCGTGTGTTTTAGTGTCTTGAATTGGTTTTAGTCACCACCAAACCCGTACCAGTCTCTCAGGCTAAAAACCTCCCTTATCCGTCAGATGTAGGATTAACATAGGTTTAGCATAGATTAAACTAACGTAGATTAGAAAAACCAAAGTATTAATAAATTGAAAGTGTTTCTCGCTTTTAGTGATCGACACCCTACCTACCACGAAATTCTCACCGACCGGGTATACTGCCCGTTAAAGTGTTGTTTTTGGTTAAGTCAGCAAAATATAAATTTAAAACTTGAATCATAAATTACAACCACACGACGAAACATCAAGTTTTTAGCGCAGCTGTCGTGGAGTGAAAATTAATCTTGATTTTTATTTGATATATTGGTTTTTAACATTAGATTAGATCTAACCCTTAGGATTAGTGTAATTTAGATTAGTGTATAATTCTGTATATTTGTGTGTTTAATTTGCGTATTTAATTGTTTTCTCTAATATACTGTTTTGGTCGATAACCCGATACTGCGTATCCACTTCCATTGGATACAGCGTATCCAAATTTCTGTCCAATACAGAGTATTCGCCCAAAAGATTAATACGTCGTATTCACTTCAATTAAATACGGCATATCGATCATCTGAAACAGAAGCTGAATTTTCGTTTTTGATTTCGTGCTTGATTTTTTATCTTTCTTCAAAACAAATCCTGCTGATATTTTTACCTTTGTGATAGGTCATACATATCAGAGCTAGTTGATTGAAGAAAAGATGACAGACAAAGAAGCAAAATCAACAACGAGAAAAATCATGACTAATGACCAAGCAAATTACTATTCAGTTATTACAAGCATTACAGTTAATGGAAAGAATGCCTATGAGCTGAAAGAAAAATTCCTTGATGATTTGCACAAAAATTCCTTTAGTGGTACAAATAGGGAAGATGCGGTCGAGCATATCGAATACTTTCTAAAAATTGTTGACCTAATTGATTTACCGAATGTAAATCGGGATAAACTTGGAGTTGTTGTTTTCCTAATCTCATTGGTTGGAGATGCATGGAGATGGTTTGATGGAATTAAAGGATCAATTACTAGTTGGGTCGATTTGACTGATAATTTTTTTAGAAAATACTACCCGCTTTCCTGCACTAGCAAGATTAACACACCCATAACTAAGTGGGACCCTACTAATCTCAAGTTCGAAAACCGATTGACCTCAAAGTTTGTGAACTACAAGATGATGGATATATTTACTAAAGGAGCTTTGTTGGATTATTGGAAATTGGGAAGTGACGAAATTGAGCCAACAAATGAAGAACCTTCCGACCTTGAGGAAACTGATCACGATGATGAACAAGAAATCAATGAAATCTTTAGAATTGAAACCAACCTGTTCGATTATGAAACACCGTTGTGCGAAAAATTCAAAGGGTTCAATTACCTACTCAAGATAGATCCTGATCTCCTTAATAAAAACATTGAAGGATTCAAGACTTATGATGAATACAAGGATGATTGGATTTATGAATGGAACAAAAACGTGCCATAGGTGCACGAAAAACCATGGAGGGACACTGGAGTATGGACTGAAGCTACTCCAATTGTGCATTATTCTAAACCCTTTAATTATAAAACTGGATGTTCAGAATGGCCTACCTATAGCTGGAGAGAAGATGGATATTGTAATGGAGGAAACTTACCAGGAGCTTACATAGTAGGAAACACGCTCTGTTACCAATATTTAGAATGGTACGATGCTTTGAAGGATAGCGAGCTGAAAGAAGAAGCTGTAAGAAATAAGGCTATCATGGAAGGATTAATCGATGAAGATGTTGAACCGAATTATGAAGGTTGGAAAAGTTGGGACGACTTTGAAAATACCAACGGTGATCGTAAAGAAAGAGAATGGGAATTGTTTGATAATCATAAGTTGTCGGTTTGCAAAATAAGAAGATTCAAGATGATCAAGTATTCATTCAGAGATGATGAAGAATATGTTATTGTGAAAGAAGATGAACACGATAATTTAACGAGTACAAGCAAATATGCATGACGAGCATACCAAGAAATTTTTTGCATGATGGACGAAGGATGGATGGTAACTAGAGACGAGTAGAAAAGAAGAAGGAAGGAAAAAAGTCTAACTTAACGACTAGTGAAAGAAAAAGTGCTTCCGGTGAGAAAACGGATTGTTATTTATTTTTATCGAGTTTGTCTTTCCAAACATCAATACGGTGTATCCGCTTCATACCATATGGCGTATTGAATGTATGGACGTTATCAGTCCTTTATTTTTATGCACTTTAAAACATTATTGTCAGTTCTGGAAATACGGCGTATTCATGCACATGATATGGTGTATTTAACAGACTAACCCGTATTTAGTATTTAGTTTAGTTGAAATTAACCGTAGGTACCAAGATAAGAATGCATCGTTTTTCCTATAGTGTAAAGACCTCTGGGTAAAGAAATCGTTGATGTTGGTGATAGTATCAATCATCTGGATTACTATGTGTGCGATGTAGTCCATAATTGATCTTGACGCATTAAAACACAATCCTTGTCATAAATTCAACTTGGAGAATTTACCGAGCAAAATATCCGGGGAGTTTCTATTTCTAATTCCTTTAAATTCCAGTTTTTAATGTTTTATCTATACAACGAGGACGTTGTATAATTCACTTAGGGGGATGGGAATTAGAATGTATACTTGTCCTATTTTTCACATAAAATGCTTAAATTATACTCAAATTTAAAAATTTTGCAAGCATACTTTTGTGAAATTACATGTTACATAACCCGCACACAACAACCCTTATTAGATATTGTGAGGATTTAACCTTTATACGTTTCAAATTGTTTTACCTAAATTCATAAAATATGTGTGTGCCGGTATGTTGTTAGACTTTAGATCTTGGTTGGTATATCTATTCGAGATCATAGTGATGATTACTATGGATTTAGATGGAGTAACTTGTTAAATGGTAATTTTTTAGGAATGACACCCAAAAAGCCTTATAATGTTGTTTATTAACTAACTACATTGGTTAGTTACCCCGTATAAACCCTTTGTTTTTCTCTTTTTTACATATAAGAGTAAGATACCCCTAGAACAACCCGTAGAGCCAATCTTTAGGAATTACACCAACTAAGCCTTACCCTGTTAGATTAAGTCCATTTTCAGTTGTAGTTGCTTAAAGTGTAAGTATGTATTTTCTGGTCTTGTGTTAAATTTCTATCTTTGTTCGGTTGGAAACAATTATGCATATTGCAATTGGCATGTATTAAAGTAGTCAAAACTCATGTTTTTTCTACCAAGCAATTATTGGTAGTCATACGAATAATAGAATTATCAAAGGATTTATCCTGAGTTATTAGGATCGTGAAATGGTGAAATTACACATTTCGAGAACAGTTAGTGTGTAATAAAATCGAAAAATATTTGAACAATATTAACAAAAAAAGAGAAGGAAAGTTTGAAGATAATCGTTTCGCAAAAGCTTAGACCGAAGGAATTATATGAAGGATCGATTATTCGTTGATACGTCTTATAAGTCAACGATGTAAAGTTTTGTATAAAGTGGTAGATATCGCCACTTGCCTTGTAAAATATGGGATGATTGGGAAGTTGACAGTTACGGGAACGCCAACTTTGGTTGTTATTTTTTTATCTATGATCAAGATGTTTGTAAATAGTTGTGTCTTAATCATGGTAACGGTCATAAAAAAGTGTCTAGCAACTTATATCTTAAGAACTACTAGTTATTTGGGATTGGTATTTTATATTTACAAAATAATTTATTTCTCTTTCCTAATCATTAACCATGGGTTTTATGCGAATGAGGATGTGATCAAGCATGCATGTCTATTCTGTCGTTACGGCCATGTATGCATGTCTCAGCTGCCTTGTTGGTTTATTACTATTGGTGAAAGTTAGAAGATCCCTACCCTATATCATTCTTCATCCTAACCCTTGGTTAAACTCGAATGAGGATGTGATCGAACACACATGTCTATTCTGTCATTACGGCCATGTATGTGTGCTTTAGCTACCTTGTTGGTGTGGTACTTTTGGTGAAAGATTGTAGAATGATCAACCCTAAGCCTTAAAACAAAAAACCCATATTTACCCTTATAAACTTGTTACTCCTTAGCTCTAGTGGTGGAGATGTGTATCCTTGCCAAGCCTATGATAGAATACTCGTCACGACCGAGCAATTGAACGAATTAGTTACATGTTAGACAAGATTAGTTGAGTGATTGGAGTGTTTCATCTTCCTATTTATGAGGTGTTTGTTGTGTACTCGTTAATAGATCAAATAAATGCTTAAACGGAAAAATCCTTAGGGATACATTTTTATAAACTTATAAAGGCTACTTGAGGACAAGTAGGATTCAAGTGGGGGGATATTTAATGACATCAAATAATGTCTATTTTATAGCATCATTTATCCCATGTAATTAACCCATTTTGTATAATTATTGCAAAGAATTGTTAGTTAATCTTTGTATTTGAGAAATGCAGTAATAATGGAGTACTTGGTGAAAGTTAATAAAGGACGCATTCTGGAGCTTAAATGAGATATTTTGAAAGATTACGTTTGACAACTCATACGCCGCTATCCATCAATGGGAAAAAAGGGATACGGCGTATCCGTGCCTGCACTTCCTAAGACCATGATGGAACAAGAAACCAGTATCCATATTAAAGCCATATGGAAATAAATATTCTGGAAGATATCAACGTGATCCTCTACACAAGAAACCCCGATACGGCAGAATCAACCGATACGCTGTATTCCAAAGACTTGGATACGCCGTATCGCCATATTACGACCCTTATTAAATAGAAACTCAAAAAAGTGTTTTAAGTGTGCTAAATCATATTCTCGATACCTAAACCACAAAAGTCGATTTTCAGAGCAGAAAAAGAGCAGAAGAGGTCAAGAAACGTTATTAATTCTATAGGAGACAACATGTAATTTCTTATACTCTTGTAATCGTTCAGTTTTTGGTATCATTCGTTAACTCGGTTAGTTTACCTGGCTAAATCATTACTTTTGTATTAATTATGATGTTTGAAGGCTAATACCTTTGGGTATTAGCTATTATTATGAAGATCTTAATGTTTGGTTTGTTTATCTCAATTGCTTAATTTATCGTTGATTGCTTGTTTATGTTTATCAATTTATACTTGTTTACGTGCTTAAGTATGCGACCTCTCACTCAAATGGGTCTAGTTCCTACATATTTATTGTGCTGCCAACTTCGGTCGTTGTTTTGGGGGAGGCTAAGAGTCTCAGGATAGCTCTCCCTATTGCAATTTATATATCTAGAATTCTACGATCACAAATATTGACTATCCTCGGCTTTTGTTTTAGTGAGCTTAGTTGAGCCATAAGGTGACCTTAGTATCAACAAGTACGCTCTTATTCCATTGGTAAGAACTCAGACAGTGGACTACTAGCATATAAAGAGCCGTTAAAAAGTAAGTGGGTAAAGTCTCCATGAGCTAAGGTTTACAGACCACCCTTGCTTTAATCCCTAAGATAGATTATAATCAGCAAATAAGGATGCTTTATGCGGATGCGTTTAATTGTGATAGAATTCTGCATGTCTAGGTTTAAGGAAGAAGTACCATCTTAATCTTAAGAATGATATGCCGCCTCAAGATAAGTAATCATTGCACTAAATAAACAAACCAACGTTCTGATCGGATTAATTATGGTTAATATAGTTTTCTTATATTTGGCTAGACCGCTCTTTTATCTTCTGTTAATTTGCTTGCGTGTGTTTTAGTGTCTTGAATTGGTTTTAGTCACCACAAAACCTGTGCCAGTCTCTCAGGCTGAAAACCCCCTTATCCATTAGATTTAGGATTAACATAGGTTTAGCATAGGTTTAGCATAGATTAGACTAACTTAGATTAGAAAAACCAAAGTATTAATAAATTGAAAGTGTTTCTCACTCTTAGTGATGGATACCTTACTTACCACGAAACTCCCACCGACCGGGTACACTGCCCGTTAAAGTGTTGTTTTTGGTTAAGTCGGCAAAATATTAATTTAAAACTTAAATCATAAATTACAACCACACGATGACACATCATTACTCCTTAGCTCGAGTGGTGGAGATGTGTATCCTTGCCAAGCCTATTATAGAATACTCATCATGACCGAGCAATTAAGCGAATTAGTTGCATGTTACCACATAGATTAGTTGAGTGATTTGAGTGTTTTCATCTTCCTATTTCGTGAGGTGTTTGGTTGTGTACTTATAATAGATCAAATAAATGCTTAACGGAAAAATCCTTAGGGATACATTTTCATAAACTTCTAAAGGCTACCTGAGGACAAGTACTATTCAAGTAGGAGGATATTTGATGACATCAAATAACGTCATTTTTATAGCATCATTTTATTTCCCCTATAAAAAATAAACCATTTCTGTATAAATATTGCAAAGAATTGTTACTTAATTCGTTTGTATTTGAGTGAAATGCAGTAATATAGTAGTGTCTTGGTGAAGATTAGCAAAAAGGCACGCATTCTGAAGCTTAAACGAAGACATTTGAAGATTACTGTTTTGACACCCAATACGCCGTATCCATCAAGGAAGATACGGTGTATCAGTGCCTGCACTTCACAAAAGACCACGAAGGAAACAAGATCAATACACCATATCCAGGGAAGACCAATACGCCGTATCTAGGGAAGACCAATACGCCGTATTCAAGCTATGGAAATAAAATATTCTAGAAGATATCAAACGTGGTCCCTACTCCAAGAAACCCCCAATAAGCCATATCAAAGCCTTTCGATATGTCGTATTGACCTTTTTCTAGACCTTATAAATAGAAAACTCAAAAACGAGTTTTAAGTGTGGTAAATCATATTTTCGATACCTAAACCATAAAAGTTGATTTTCAGAGGAGAAGAAGAGCAGAAGAGGTCTTGAACGTAATTAATTCCATAAGAAAGAATTTGTAATCTCCTATACTCTTGTAATCTTTTAGTTTTTGGTATCATTCGTTAACTCGGTTAGTTTACCTTGGCTAAATTATTACTCTTGTATTGATTATGATGTTAGAAGGCTAATACCTTCGGGTATTAGCCATTATTATGAAGATCTGAATGTTTGGTTTATTTATCTTGATTGCTTAATTTATCGTTGATTGCTTGTTTATGTTTATCAGTTTATACTTGTTTACGTGCTTTTGTATGCGACCTATCATTCAACTGGATCTAGTGATATAGACCAAGTAATCTAGATGCCGGGATGGCTCTCCATATAGTGATTTATACATCTAGACCAATAGGATCACAAATAACGACCTATCTTTGCCCTTAGATTGTGAGCTTAGTTGGACCAGCAGGTGACCTAGGGATCAACGAGTACGTTCTCAATTAATTGGTAAAGACTTGGTTAGTGGACTACTAGTGTATGAATTGCCATTAAGCAGTAAGTGGGTAAAGTCTCTATGAGCTAGGGTTTAACAAGATCACCATTGCTTTAATCCCTAAGATAGATTATATTAAGCAAATAAGGATGCTTTATGCGGATAGGTTTAATTGTGACAGAATTCTTCGTATCTAGGTTTAAGGAAGAAGTATTGCCTTAATCTTAAGAATGATATGCCGCCTAGAGATAAGTAATCATTGCACTAAATAAATAAACCAACGTTCTGATTGGATTAATAATGGTTAATACAATTTTCTTATCCGTTAAAGTGTTGTTTTTGGTTAAGTCGGCAAAATATAAATTTAAAACTTGAAATCATAAAATCACACACTTAACACAACGTAATCAACCTTGTACTTTTCTTTTCAAATCTATAAACAATGGTCTTCAATTGAAATAAGCCCAAAATAATCGAATAAGCAGATTTTTGACAATATAATCCACTAAAATAAGTCTTAATAAGCTACTTCACGATTGTACAAAGACAATACTTGTTTTTTATGGTTTTCGAATGGATTTTAAGCTAAAAGAAAGGGAACGTAAGGATCAGATTAAGAAAAAGTACCCTCATCTCTTTACAAGTAAGGACGAAGCAAGAAAGAGTGGATAAGTCGAGCTGAGCACCAGGACGGCACTCCCTAAAGGAGGGAAGAATGTAACAACCCGAGTTTCAGGTCAACGTTTATCCTGAGCTATGATAATTATTTTTATACGTAATTGATTATAGTCGTCTATGCTATATAAGGTTTGATGAAAATTTCCATTATTGGGTAATTTCAAGCCGTGATTGAGTTTCTATTTGTTTTTAGAGTCTGAGAAAGTCAGAAAATTTATGTTGTCGCTCCGAGAGCGTGATATTGTTATTTTTGTATTTTACGGCGTTTCCTCGAGTTTTTGTAAAAACCGTGTTTAAAGGTCGTGTTTTACGTGATTTAACGTTTTATTAAACGTTTTAAAGTAAAATTAGTGGGACGGAATAAAAATATTTACTAACGTGGTGTAACCCGAGTCTTTGGCCGATTTTATTAATACTAGAAACACATTGTACTAATTTTGAAGGACTAGTAAGAAGGAAGGACCAAAAGTGCCAAAGTGTCAAAGTTGTTTTCTATATAAAGTCACCACACACACACTTAAAAACTTTTTATCAAAAAATTTACACTCTTTCCTCCTCCTCTCTTTTGTACGACCGGCCAAACAAACACCCACCCATTTCTGGTTGATTTCTAAGATGCAATAAAAATCTATTTACATATTATTTATCCTTATATCAAGGCCTACAAATCCGACTAATAAAATCCTACATGCATTAAGTTTTGAAGAAGTTAGATTTTGGTTTGTTCTTGAAGATTTTGAGTAAAAGAGGGTGTTTATAATTGCTAGATTAGTGTTTTGAGCAAGTGGTTTAGTTGAAAAAGGTGTTGTTTTGGTGTTTGGGTGTTCGTCCGATTCGAACCAACCAAGGGGAATCATAGTTGATTTTTCTTATAGCATTGTGAGCTTCTATTTATATTTTTGTGTTGATTAATTTGATTATATTGCGTATTATATGGTTATTACTAGATGTTCAAGTGCAAGAAATTATTAAAAGCGTATTTGATTATTAATCGAAGTTTGATGGTTTTAGTATGCTTAAATAGAATAGTTAAGCATGTTTTGATAGTCGGTTTATGTCAAAAGTGTCGTTTTAATGGGTTTTAGTTGACCAAGTTTGACTGCCTCATAGTAAGTCGAGAAATTTTTGAAAGTTATTTTTGATAATGAAAAGTGATAGTGTTCGCCTTTAGCTACGTTTCGCTAGGTGGATCGTCACGTAATTCTTAATAACAAACGTTTTACAACCGAGTTAAATTTGGTTATTTTTGGGGTAAAAGTAAACTACGAAGTTTGACTTTTGAAAGTCAAACTTGCATATACTTTTGAATATGGGTCGTAATGAGTAATGGGTTTGTAATGTTAGTTAATTGATGACGAAATATGAAGTTCGGATTATATTATCCTTACTTTCGGCAACTTTCTAAAAATAGAAACTTTATGGAAAATGTTGTGATATTGTTAGTGCGTCAAAGTGAAATGTTTTGCGTCGCACTTGGAGATTGTAGTATATGATTGTATATACCTAATAGTGATATATATAGATTCAAGTATGCATTATATGAGTTATAATACTTTCAGTCACGTAGCGCTATATATGTATTATATAGGTCTCGGTTGAGACGTGAAGTTATTTGCACTTGTTGATTTGATTGAATTGGAATCATTTGCTTAAGGTGAGTTCATAGCCTCGCTTTTGAACTATTTTAAATGTTTATAAACCCGCGATGGGGATACATGTTTGTTTTATATAATCGAACACATATGATTTTATGGTATGCTGTACCCGATTATGATATTGTTTCCGCATAAGTAGCTATTGTCGAAGTCTCTTATTTCATGAACCGTTAGATGCCTTGTGAGGTGAACGCTAATGCATTAAATAGATCTATTAGGTTTGACAACCCCGTTCGGGGTATGAATCCCTTGTGAACACCCTGTCAAACGGACGTTTTGTAGTTAGAACTTAGAAGTAGTAGGTATATGACAATAATACCTTGTTCTGGGGCAAATTGGCATATGAAAAGATATATGTTTGTTAACATTCTGTGTCATGAGCTTAATGCGTAAAAGAAAAGAGATTGTTATACATTGTATTCGTTGCAATGTTTTCCCGAGAAATAATTATGTGTTCAAAGATTATTTCTTAGGGATTATTTTAAACTCTATGAATTTCACTCAACAATTTTGTTGACGTTTTAAACATGTTTTATCCCAGGTAACCAAGGATGAAGGCAACGATGACGTGCAGGTGTCATGCGTGTGATGATTTTGGTGAAAGACTACTTGTGTGTTCCTTGTCTTTAAAAAACAATGTCTTAATGTGTTTTAAAACAATGTCTTTAATTTGAAACAATAGTTTTTCAAATGTTGTAATTGTTGCGGTTGCGATCCTGTAGGGACCTAGACGCATTTTCTCTGATTAATAATGGAATACATGTTTGTAAAACATCTCATTTAGGTCGTTTTCTATTGTCTTGGTGTATTGTGCTATTTAGTAACACCCAATTGCTATTTCCGTTGCGCAATCCAAAGTTGGGGGTGTTACAGAGTGGTATCAAGAGCCTAAGGTTATAGAGAACTACGCCGAGTCTTTTTGAAAAAACAAACTATAACGCCTCTACACGCACGCTGATGACATCAAATATCGTCTATTTTATTGCATCATTTATCCTATGTATTTAACCCATTTTGTATAATTATTGCAAAGAATTGTTACTTAATCGTTTATATTTGAGAATTGCAGTAGTTATGGAGTACTTTATGAATATTAGCAAAAGGCGCGCATTCTGGAGCATAAATGAAGATATTTTGAAGATTTACTATTCTAACTACTAATAGGCCGTATCCATCAAGGAAGATACGGCGTATCCATGCCCACACTCACCAAAGACCAGAGTAAACGCGTAAAACCCTAAAAATAAATTATGAATTACATAATGTCATACAATGACCTAAAATACGAGGTGTTATATGGGGGGTTATAATTTCTATTCCTTATTTATTGTTCCTTTTTCTATGTGTTGATTGATGTTTTGCCTTTTATGTAGAGATGAGCATCTATGATTTTATGACTCTTCCTTCTTGGAGTGATGCTAAGGTTGTTGAAGAATCCCATCACCTTTCTTTGCTGCTGCTAGATCGTATTCCATCGCATACTACTGCGCCGGCAGCGGAAGGTGCCATTATTTCGTTGCCTACCCCAGATAAGATTGTTGCTTCTCTGTCGGACTCACGCCTTGCTAAGGATTCAAAGGGTCCTTCTCAGGCTAGGGTTCGTTCAACTTCAGATACTACACTTGAGCCTAGCCGGCCGTCGAAAAAGAGGAAGCTGAAGAAAAGAGCTTCGGAAGCTGGTTCTAGCGCTCCAGAGTTGTATCAGGCCGAAGGTGTGGATGACACTGACTTAGCCGATTTCTGTACTGAAATTGAGGATAGCTTAGAGAGGGATGAAGGTGTTTCTACGAGGGCTGTCTCGGTCCCTATACCGCGCCTTTGTAAGAGATTAGGTGCTCCTCCTTCTATAGCTGTTGTTAGTGCTTCTAAACCATCCTATGTTGGGACTTCGGCCCCTGCTTGTACTTCAGGGCGTAGTCTTTCTCTTGGAGGTATGATGTGATTTCCTCCTCTTTTATTTCTCTCTTGTTTTATGTTTTACGTTTTTGGCTAAGTTGCTTATGGATTTTTAGGTGTTGTTGTTAGTGGTCGTGCTGGAAAGTCTGGGGCTGAGGTTATGCAGTGTCAGTTAGATCTGTTGGATTCCTTGGCTCGCAGTGCTCTTGTTCGTGATGCGGAGTATGATCAGATTCCAGATGATGATTTTGGCACTACTACTCGTGTTGAAGAGATTGATTTGACATTGTTTCCTCTTGCTCCTAGTCCCTATCACATGCCTTACCCATACGAAGGTGTTTCCTCTCCTTTGTATACTAAAGAGGAGTGGGATAGGCCGCATGCACCGGAAAGTAATATCTTGTGTAAGGACTTTTTAAGGATCTGGATGTGTGCAGGAAGGCTTAAAATTGGACCATTACACCTGCTGAGCTTAGGAGGACTGAATCTTTGCTTCTATTGGAGTTGTTAAATAGTGTTAATGTCCTTAGTGCTCTGTTGGTTTCTCATGGTTTTGAGTTGAATTCTCGTTATACCAACCTGGTTTCATCTAGGGCTCGTCTTCAGGAGAAGCTTGATCAGAAGAAAGGTGATGTTAGGTTGCATCGTTCGGTAGTTACTTCTTTGGACAATAAGCTTGAAAAATTGCAAAGGGATTATGATGCTTTGGGTTAGGAGAACAGAGAGTTGTGTTCTCAGAGCGATGCTGCTTCAGAGGAGGTAAAGAAGTTAGAGTCTTAACTCACCGATGCTAAAGCTGCTTTTGTAGGTTTGACGGAGGAGCTAACCCAGACCGATGTTAAGTTATCAGAGCAAGCTCTTACTATAAGGGATTTGCAGAATGAACTTGCTTTGGAGAGGTCCAAATCTCAAAGTTATAAGGATTTTGTCGATGAGTTAAGGGCGGAGGTTGCCCAATTTATTGACTCTGGTGTGGAAGGTCTCATTCGAAGGTTGCTGTCAAGTGATGAGTTTCATGCCGCCCTTGCTCGTGTTGCGTCCCTTAGCATAAATTATGGTGTCGAAAGGGGACTGCGTATGGGACGCACCGATGCTGAGTTTAAGATGGTTATACATAAAGTTTCTAATTTTCAAGTAGGTGCTAAGGCTGATTTTGACAAGGTTCTTGTTAATTTTCCCACTACTCTGTTTCCTTTTCTTGGCAAGGTTTCCGAGGCGGCCGGAGGTACTCTTTCCGATGTGGCCCAGATATTGCCGGACAAATTTGCTCGTTCGGTCACCCTAGTCTCTACTGCTCCATCTGGTGTTAATGAAGCTTCAGACCAAGTGCCTCTTTGACCATGTTTCTGATGATTCAGCCACTAGTATTTAGCTTGACTTTTATGTTTGTTAGAATTAGCCAACCTTTTTGGATGTGTAATGTTCTGACCACTTGGCGATGGTTTTGTTACTATCGTCCCCTTTTTGGTGGTGCTTTGTTTACACCCTTTTGGGCCTTGCGGTTTGTCCGGTTTATGTTATCATGTACCTTTGTCACTTCTATTTATGGTGTTGTACCTAACTTATTCATTTGTTTTATTTTTTACATAGTACATTCATGTTTGCCCTTTGTATTTGTTTGTTTCTTAAGACGCGGCAAAGGTGTGTTCTGATGTAGAGTATTAGCCAACTCTTTGCGTCTCGAGCATACATACTTAGACAATTTTTATTAGATTCTATGTAGCTTGCATGGTGTTTCTCCATCCGATGTAGCTATTTATCGGAGAGCCTTCATGGGAGGGGGAAGACTTTGTGCTTCCTCCCTTCCTCTGGCGAATTTGTGTGTTTCTTTCTTTCGCCCCTGTTAATGCTTACTCTTTCATCCGGAGGTAGCGAACCGTATGTATTTGTGTTTTCATGGATTCAAGAGTTGTTCTTTCATATCATCATAAAGATGTACATTGGATTAGTTGCTTCCGATGTAAAAAAAATTTACATGTTTTTCCGGAGGGTCGAGCAACAATTTTCCTCCTTTCTATTACATGTAGTATTTCCTCAAGTTACTAGAGTGCCAAGTACGTGGTACTTCTGCATCGTCCATGGACCGGAGCTTATAGGCACTCGTGCCATATGTTTCAACAACCTTGTATGGTCCTTCCAATTTTGGTCCAAGTTTGCCTGTGTTTTCTACTTTTGATAGTTTGTTTTTCCGAAGGACGAATTCTCCTACCTTGAATTGCTTGTGACGAAATCGTTGATTGTAGTATTTTTCTACTTGTTGCTTTCGTCTTGCTTCCCTAATTGCTGCTATCTCTCTTCACTCTTCGAGTAGATTTAGGTTTAGCCTGAGGGCTTCCTCATTTTCTTCATCGGACCTTTGTATTGTTCTTCTTGTAGGAATGCCTATTTTTGCAGGTATGACCGCTTCGGTACCATATGCTAAGCTAAATGGTGTTTCCCCGTTACTTGTCTTGGGTGTTGTCTTGTGAGCCCATAGAACGTTTGGCAATTTTTCCACCCATGCTCCTCCTTGGTGGTGTAGCCTTGTTTTGATTCCTTGCATTATGCTTCTATTAGCTCGTTCAACAGCTCCGTTTTCTTGAGGATGATACACCGACGTGGAGACGAGTTATATTCCTAATCCTTCTGCCCAAGACTTGAATGAATCGTTGATCAATTGGGTTCCGTTGCCTGTTATGATGGTGGCTGGCATTTTGAACCTGCATACAATGTTAAAAGGCGAAGTTTTTGACCTTTTTTCCTGTTAATGCTAGTTACTGGTTTGGCCTCTAACCACTTGGTAAAGTAATCAACGGCTACTATCAAGTATTTGATTTTGCCCAGAGCTTCGGGAAAAGGCCCCACAATATCCATTCTCCACTTTTTGAAGGGCCATGCTGAAGTAACGGAGATCATGTTATTTTTTGGCAGCTTAGGTACGGTTGCGTACACCTGACATGAGTCGCAGCTTGATATCTTATTGCTGGCGTCCCGATGCATGCTTGGCCAGAAATATCTTGCATTCATAGCCTTATGGACTGCCCTTCTTAGTCCGTCGTGTATTCCACATGATCCCATTGTGTATTTCCTTTCTTAGGTATTTGGCGTGTTGCGGACCTATGCATCGGAGCAATGGTCCCAAGTATGATTTTCGGTATAGGATTTTCTTCTCGATGTATTCTTGGATTGGTGCCATCCAAGTTCTTGTTGCCTCCTCAATTATTGCATTGACTTCTGCCGTATCCACTGATCACTCATTAAGTTCCTCAATCAGTACCCTCTTTGTTAGTCCTTCACACTGCACTGCTGCAAGCTTGCTTAAAGCATCGGCTTTTCTATTTTCTTCCCTTGGTATGTGGCTTATCTGAAAGTTGGTGAAGCTTCGGATCATTTCTAAGGCTTTTTCATTGTATTTCTTAGTTTTTTCACCTTTTGCTTCGTACGATCCCTACACCTAGTTCGCTACCAATTTCGAATCTACAAACACATGCATTCTTTTGACCTTCATTTTTGTTGCTATTCTTAAACCCGCTAGTAGTGCTTCGTATTCCGCATCATTGTTTGAGTTGGAGAAGTTTAGTCTAAGAGCGTAGGAATATTTTGCTCCTTCCGGATCTATCATGATGAGACCTGCTCCGGATCTGTGTTCGTTGGATGATCCATCGGTATACAGCTTCCATATGTTTGTTTCGGTTCTCAGATTTTCAGGTGCCTTGGTTTCCGTGGCTTCCTGATCTTCCATGCTTTCTCCTTCTGCCAAAGTATCGTTCGGCCCCTTTGTTTTTACATGCATAGAGCTGTCCTCTGCCATTGTATCTGCCAGGAAATCGGCGAGCACTTGTCCTTTTATCGCGCTTTTTGGGGCGTATTTGATGCCATAGGCTTCGAGCTCTATTCCCCACTTGGCCAATCTTCCTGTTTCTTCCCAATTGTTTAATATTTAATTTATTGGCTTGTCTGTGATAACTTTGATTGTATGGCCTTGAAAGTACCTTCTCAATTGTCTAGCAGCATGTACTAGTGCCAGAGCTAGCTTTTCCATCGATGGGTAGTTGATTTCAGCACCTTGCAGTGTTCTACTTACATAATGAATTGGGGCTTGTCTTTACTCTCTTTCTACTAATAGAACGGCACTAACTGCTTTGTTGGCCGCTGATAGGTAGACCATGAGTTCTTCTTCCTTCTTGGGAGCTGTTAAGGTTGGCAGTTCTGCTATTAGTTTCTTCATTGCCTTGAATGCTTCTTCAGCCTCTGTCGTCCAATGGAAATCCTTCTTGTTTGTACACTTTTTGAGTGTGTCTAGGCATGGTAGGGTTCTTTCTGCTGCTTTAGAGAGGAATATGTTTAAGGCGGCAAGTTTGCCGCTTAGTTGTTGCATTTGTTTCAGGTTGCTTGGTGAGGGCATGTTTACTACAACCTTTGCTTTTTCTGGATTCGCTCTGATTCCATTGGAAGAAACTATATATCCTAAGAATTTGCCTTCCTCCATTCCGAAGGAACATTTTTTAGGGTTTAACTTCATGTTTACTTTTTTGAGTGCCAACAGTGTTTCTTCAACGTCCTTTATCATTTCTGGATCTGTCTTACTTTTGATGACCATGTCATCCACATATGCTTCCAAGTTTCTTCCCATTTGTCCTTCGAAGATGGTGTCAACTAATCTTTGATATGTTGCCCCGACATTCTTTAGTCCGAAGGGCATTTTTGTGTAACAAAAGACTCCTTCATCGGTATGGAATGCCGTCTTCTCTTCATCCTTTTTGGCCATTTGTATTTAGTGGTATCCCTTATAGGCGGTTAGGAAGCATTTGTACTTGAACCCCATTAGGGATTTAATTTTCCAGTCGATCTCTAGTAAAGGATATAGGTCCTTCGAACAAGCTTTATTTAAATCTTTAAAGTCAATGCACATCCTTTTTTTGGGTAAAGGGTTTCCCCGGTAAATGTATTACACCAAAAAGCGTTGAAGTACAAAGATGTAGGTGAAGTCCTACACCCCAGCCTGTTACATGGGAAACTACATGAGATTGACAAAACCAAAACTCATGAACAAGCTTCAGAAAGCTACTAACCAAAACACTAAAACAAGAATGACAAACCATTCTTATTACTACCAAAGAAAGAAGCAAAGACAACTTTCTTAACAAATCCATCGGGATGGCAACCAAAGCTCCTAAAACGACATCAATCAAGAATACTTTTAGCAGCGTCTTCCAAATAGCCATCACGGCTAACTTCTATAGTCTTCACGGCTAACTTTCATAGCCTCAACGGCTAACATCCAGCAGGTCTATGCATTCTGAAATGTAAATGCGTTGAAATATACAATAATGGCATAGACTAGCATTGCATCCAAGATCTTGATGACATATTCATGTACCATGCCATACACGCAGAAACATCAAACCCATACACGAATTTAACGTGTATATTCATGTCACAAAATCAATAACCAAACCCTATTGATAAGGGTTGCGAGCCACGACCATCTTACAAACAAGCAGCTTCCTACCAAAAGATCAATGTAGACATATAACCCATGGACAAAAACCACACCACAACCACGCTTCCATCTTCATAATCCATGAATACACAAGGTTACGGTAGACCAGTAAAGATGAAAAGCCACTAACATGTCAATGAATAATCATCAACGGCTAAACAACAACCATACAAACGAACCCTAATAAGTATAAGGATTCATTAACCTTCACATCGATACCCTAATCTTGTAAACCGTAGCCGAATAAAACATACCAACACTCATAATCAGAGATTACAAGAATTAATAAGATCCATATATGCATATATCAAGGACAAGGATAATGAACCACCCAATGAATGAGTACAATCAATCTGCACCCATCCACAAACGATACCGAGCAGTAACAAAATCCACTTAGGCAACGAACCATACCATACAACATGATCTACAAGATTCAGACCATGTACACCACCAGAGATCGACAAGATCTCTTCTAATCAACCAACCCCTAATTAGGAAACGAAACCCTAAAGATTAGAAAATCCCTCAACCAAACAACCGAAAGTTAACACCTCATAATGAATGATTAATCAGTAATAAACAAACATTGTAGGGCTAATGAATCTGCTAGCCTTAAAGATCGAACATCCCAAAAGGAGCAAACGGCCAAAACCCTAAAAAAATAGGGTTCTGATCATAATAAAACAGCATTAAAGATGTACTTCCATGATCCAGCCAATCAAGCACAAAACAAAGGGCGTCGATTAACAAAGCATATCAAACATAGTCACACCAAAACACCAAGGAAAACTTAATCATACTTGCTGAAACCCTAAAGACGATCAAGGATGGTCTTCTAGAATGGATGAACAAGACGAATAAGTTATTAAGATTGAAAAACAGATAGTGTTAGGTGGCGGCCGGATATCTTCATTTTCTCTCCCCAAAGGGAGAGAAAAAACAAAAAAGTCAATGCACATCCTCCAAACTGTTGTCCAGTTTTTTGACTAGAACAGGATTGGCTACCCATGTGGGGTACCGCACCTTTCTGACTATTTCGGCCTTAAGCCATTCTGCTACTTTGTCTTTTATAACTTTTCTTCTATCCGGAGCTATGCTTTGTTTTCTCTGCACTCTCAGCTCTATGTGAGGGTATGTCTTGAGCTCGTGTTCTGTAATGAAGCGGGGAATTTCGATCATGTTTGCCAGGGTCCAAGTGAAAGCATCGGCATGCTTACGTAGTATTTCTATGAGTTTGGATCTGCACTCAATGGATAAGTTTCCTCCGATTATAATGGTTTAGTCCGGATAGTCGTCATAAATGACTACCTTCTCAAGAGACATACTTTCAAGCGACTTCTCAAGGGGTTCGTCCTTTCCCCTATCTTTTTCATCTATTTGAGTGTCTTTCTTAGATGGGATGGGCGACGGTTGTATGGTGCCGTCAGGTTTCCCCACTTTGTCCGTTTACCCTCGGCTTTCTTCCCCATCCTTGTTGGTTATTCCTTAGGATTCAGGTGCTTGTATTTAGGGGATGGTGATCCTCGCTTTCATGGCTGGTCCTCGTGCTTCTTCTATCCTCCAACATTCTTGGAGGGTTTCTCTCTTAGTTGTCATTGTTGCAATCCTATTGGCGGTAGGGAACTTTATCATTGAGTGGATAGTGGAGGCCACAACCCTTAAACTTCTTAGACCGATTTGTCCCAATGTAACGTTATATGAGGAATGGCTTTTAACGATTGAAAATTCCATTGGTATAGTCTAGAGCCTTTTCGGTTCTCCCATAGCCACACTAAGGTTGATGGTCCCGATTAGGTAGCTTACTTCGCCGGAGAACCCTATCAATGGCGTTCTGGACTCTTTAAGCTCAGCCTTCGTTTCGGCTCCTAAGTTTCAGAAACAGTGTTCATACATAACCTTGGAGGAGCTTCCTCCATCAACATAGATCCTTTAGACCAGGAACCCTTCGATCAACGCTTCAAATATTATGGGAGAATCGACCAGTTGACACCTTGGCATAGAAGGAAACGATATCTCGTTGCTCGACCAATGTTCTAATTGTTCATGGGGCCTTTTCTTGCTTGTATTTCCTCTAATCATTCCGATGATGGTTCCAAGCCAGATCCGTTTCGCCTGTCCAGGCTCTTTTCCGTTTATGCTTTTATGTTTGCCTTTGCGGTTAGCACTAAGATTTTGCTTTCTGGAGCTTGTCTTTTGAACCTGCGCCGTTTATTGGGTGACTGATGCAAACATTTAATCCGGTAGGGACGATGGACAGGGCTTCTTTCCTAACTCTGACCCTTTATTTGGTTTTATATTGATCGTCCTCGACGCGTTTCCTGTCTGACTAATGAAAGTAGAAGGGGGTGGTCATTGTTGGGTGGAAAGGATGCAACGGACCCCTTGCGTGACCTTGTTACTCTGTATTCCGGTATTACCCTTATGACCTCTTCCTCCAATGACTACGAGTCAGTCATGTTTTTCACTTTTTGCCAGACTCGGGTAGATTGGGATACCGGGTCCCACGGATGGCGCCAAATGTTGAGGTAAATTTACGTGGGCCACTTGGGCTTGGTAAAATTACTTCGGCGGTAATGAATATCGAGATCAGCTTGGTTCCTCTAGAGCTTAGTCCCTCGTCTCCTAGCTGAAAATAAGAAAGAACACCGTTAGCTCGCCCCAGGGTGTGAATCCGGGACCAACTCCAGCGTAAGAGTAAGTATGGTGATATGAGATAAATGTGGAGAATATTTAAAGTATGGTATGGAGTAGGTGTTGTGTTCCGTCTTGGGGAAATGAGCCCTCCCTTTATACTACTTTGGGATCCACTACAAGACATAACCGTGGGGTTCTCTCTTGGTACGATCTGCCAGCTACGTGTCATTCCAATGACAGTGATCCTTTACAAGGACTGTACCTTTGTCGGATTGTCCTTAGGTACCGCTGCGCTAGGATGAAGCTAATAACTTCGGACCTGACATGTCCTTCGACACACCTGGTTCTCCGGAATTCTAGTGATGACTTCGGACCTGAATTGTCCTTCGACAAGTCAGCATCTCTGGAGCATTTGTTTAGTTTAGCCCGTGTTAGTTTGGCAGAAGCATCTAAGCTAGATCTATCTATCGGATGGTCCGGGGGAGACTATGCCTCATTAACAATCTAAGCTACTTCCTTCGTCCCGGATTTGGTCCCGGATTCACACCCCGAGGCGAGCTAACGGTGTTCTTTCTTATTTTCAGCTAGGAGACGAAGGATCAAGATCCGAAGGAACCGAGCTGATCCAAATATTCATTAAGGCTGAGGTCATTTTTACCAAGCTCGAGTAGTCCAGGTAAATTTACCTCAACACCACCTTAACTATAACCAAAACCTTCTTTGTCATAATATAATCATAACTCCAAATTACTAATTTTCACTTAATTCATAAAATAACAATAACCCATATTTATAAGCACTTTAATTCTTGCTTAGAACAACAATTACCTAAAACCCTTTCACTTTATTACATAAACCCTAACCTTTATCTTACTAATTAAACTCAAAATAGGATTACGTACTTGCAACAATGATTACTAAGGCCTCATTACTTGAGTTGGGATACTTAAGCATCATGGATTTGATCATTATAACTTACTTGCGATAATGATTACTAGGGCCTCATTACTTGAGTTGGGATGCTTAAGCACAATGGATTTGATCATTGTAACTTCATGGTTTTTCTCTTTTTTTCTTTTAGCTCGTCATATTAACATTACACCTTATTTTGTAAGTTTTGTTTTGTAAATATTATGTGAAATAATCATTGTAGCTAATTTTTGCTAATTATTAAATACTTTGTTGCACTCTAAATTTAATGAATAAAGAATTACCGTATGAAATTGGTTATTTGTTATACAATATACTTTGTTACGTTTCCAACATTACTGTAATCCTTGCAACAACTAACACAAATATGTATATACACAATAATATATATATATTAATTATATATTTATTATATATATATGATTTAATATTATATAGATATATATATATATATTATATATATATTATATATATATATATATATATATGGGGGGGATTTATTTCAGAAAATTTTAAGTCGGTGACAAACTGCGTGAACCTCTTTTAAATCAAAAAATACTTGCACACAGTCTGTAATGTAAGAATCCACCCATGCTTCTTTCTGTATCATCTTTGACTCTTCCTTTTATTTACAAAAAACTTACACTCGGCCGCCAATACTGTCAATCCAGCCATACATGCACCCTTTAAAGGAAAAATTTTTGTAGTTCTGAATTTCTTATCAGATTCTTTAGAACAAATATGGTTTTTTTTAGAAATATTGTTCTTTTTAAAATAATGGGCACGGAAATACAATTATTGAAGGCGTGCATGTATGTTTTTGAAAGTTCTCGCAGTTCTCGCACTTAAAATTGTGCTGAAAATAAAGTCTCACTATATATATATATATATATATATATATATATATATATATATATAAACGGGCGGGTTCGGTTCATAAAACTTTTTTTGAGACAATGTTTGTCGTTTAGTTCTAATGGTTGCTATGTTTGTGTAAACATATAATCTTCATTCCCCTTTTTCGTTTGATTTTTGACAGTGTGACATATAGTTGTCCGTGTGAGAAAACCTTATACAAATCAATTGATAATTGTTATACCTCAGCCATCTAACATGAAATGAATGAATGTTATTAGGGTTATGAGAAAAAAGAGTATATGTATAATGAAGCAACCAAATGTAATGACCAAGCAACAAATAATATTCAACAGATAGCCACACCTCATAGCTATTATTAAAGTATTAACATGCAACCTCTTACATGTGTATTAAAAAACAAAAATCAATGTGTTAATCTAAATAATTTTTAGATTATTCAAAAGATTAGCCATACCTCATAATGAATGTTATTATGGTTTTAAGAAAAAAAAAGAGTACCTATAGAACGAAACAACCAAATACAATGACCAAGCAACTTATATTCAAAAGATTAGCTATACCTCATAGATATTGTCAGAAGATTAACATGCAACCTGTTACATATGCATAGCCATACCTCATAATGAATGTTATTAAGGTTTTGAGAAAAAAGAGTATCTTTAGAACGAAACAACCAAATACAATAACCAAGCAACAAATTATATTCGAAAGATTAGCCATACCTCATAGATATTGTCAGAAGATTAACATGCAACCTGTTACACGTGCATTAAAAAATAAAAATCAATGTGTTAATCTCAAAAATTATCAGACGATCATGATATAATCATTGTTAACGTAATGTTAAAGAATACATACCTCAGCCTGTTGACACCGAATGAATGAATGTTACAGACTACAACCTCATCCATCTAATAAAACATTGGAAGGCCTTCTGAATCCATATGATTAGCTGCAAAAATAATGTAAGACATAATTCAAAACTGATATATACAATGAACATGGCAATACAATATGGTATAGAAACATGGTAATAAAAAGATGGATACCCCTTATGTGTTGTAACCTTATCAGTTTGTACTATGACAATTCCAAAATATATCCACGCTTGTCATTGCAGAGTGTGGGTTGTCATAGAACAAACTGATAAGGTTACAACACATAAGGGGTTTACATTTAGTAGCATATGATGAACAAGTGTTAAAGTATAATCTCCCTATTATTTCAAATAATCTCCCGATTAATATATCCTCATGTACCTATGGTTATAAATGCATAGTATTATTTCAAATAATCTCTCGATAACAATTTTTTTTTTGAACGGCGGATATTATTAGAAAACTAGCAAGGAGCTAGAAGAAATTACAAAGAAATGCAATTGGGACTTTTTAACCAATCAACCCAATTGAGTTTAGATTTACATCGACTAGAAAACCATAAATAAGATAATTGCACTACGTCATCGAATAAGGACTCACGCCTAGGAGGGTTGGAACCGAAAATAGATTGGTTTCTGAAACGCCATATGATCCACCACATAATGTAGAAAATACCTTCGAGGAAAGTCTTCACGTGCTTTGGCAGGCGGGAGTTAACGAACCACGAAAGCTAATCGTTATAACAGTCTAAAGGGATATCATCCAGCTTCCACCATCTCAATACTTTACTTCTGATTTGGCGAGCGAGAAGGCAAGAGAAAAAAATGTGGGAAGTTGATTCCGCAGCAGCATTGCAAAAGGGACAAAGAATAGTTGGAATGTCAATACCTTTAATCAAAAGATTAAAACGGGTAGGAATCTTGTTTAGACAAACTCTCCAAGCGAGGATGTTCACTTTGGTAGGAGTGATCTTGATCCATCTAGTGGGGACGCCAGCTGAAGGTAAAAGAGATTCATCAATTACCCTTCGGGCAGACTTGACCGAAAACAAACCTGAGCCCTCCAAATTCCAAGTCCAGCGGTCGTTTGAATCCGAAAGAACAACATCGTTAATGCGTTGGCTAAGGAGAGAAACTTGATCCTCTTCCACCCCTCCTCTAGGCAGTCTTCGGAACGAATGAGTCAAGGAAGGGTGGTTTAGTTTTGAGGCAACACTGATGGACTTGCAAGTCTCCAAGGTGAACGCTCTATGGAAAGAAGATTTCAAAATCTCACCATCTAACCAAGGATCATTCCAGAAAGACGTATTGTGACCATTACCAATTTTTTTCCTCATAAAGTTCATGAGGTCAATACCTTTAGATTTCAAGGTAGAGAGATCCCTGATAATATCAAGCCAAGGAGAACCTTTGGAGGACACCATACGATAGCCAAAAGCCCCATGATTTCCGTGAACTGCTTAGATAAAACGAGACCACCAAGAAGTGTCTTGCGAAAAGAAACGCCATACCCATTTAAAAAGCAAGGCACGATTGGAGGCGTATAAGCTAGAGACCCCTAATCCCCCGGATTTTTTGGAAGATAAAATCTTGTCCCAACCAATCCACGCGATCTTGTTTTCCGAACCATCAACCCCATTGAAAAAATTCCGACGAATGGCTTCAAGTTTGTTGAGCACACCAATAGGAGCCTTGAAAATAGACATGTGGTAGAGCGGTATAGATGAAAGAACCGATTTAAGTAAGGTTAAACGACCACCTATCGAGAGCGTTTTGAGCTTCCATTTAGAAAGACGATTAGAGACTTTAAAGATGATGTCGTCCCACGAAGCAATTCTGGACATATTATCGCCAACAGAAACTCCTAAGTACTTGAAAGGAGCCGTAAACGTGGAACAGCCAATCGATGTAGCAACTCTAGACACCTCATTTGGATTAACCCCAACACCCATCAGCTTACTCTTGAGGAGATTGATTTTGAGACCGGATGCTAAGAAAAAGCACTTTAAAACCTTGACGACAGTTTTGATGTTCGAGTCATTCCATTCTCCGACAAAGACCGCATCGTCTGCATAAAATAAATGAGAGATGGAGAAGGAAGGGTTTATCGCAATACCTTTGAAAAGGCCCTCATTGATAACTCTAGAGAAAGATAGGTGCAAAGATTCCATGATCAGAATAAAAAGGAAAGGAGAAATAGGATCTCCTTGCTTCAAACCTCGGAAAAATTGGAATTCTGAAGAAGGGCTCCCATTAACAAGAACCGAGCCAGTAGCGGATTGCAGACAACCATTGATCCAGTTACACCATTTCTGACCAAAACCAAAGGCCTGCAGCGTGTCTAAAAGAAAGTCCCATTTTACTGTGTCAAAAGCTTTCTCGAAGTCGACCTTAAAGATGAAAGCATTCCTCTTTTTGTGTTTACACCAGGATAACAACTCGTTAAGCATAAAAGGACCATCAAGAATATTGCGATTAGAAACAAAGGCCGATTGGACATCACTTATAAGGGAAGGCAGGACAAAGCATAACCTGTTAGCAAGGATCTTGGTTATGATTTTGTAAATGCTACCAATAAGACTTATAGGGCGAAAGTCTTTCACTATTTTGGCATCATGAATCTTGGGGATGAGGGCAATAAAAGAAGCGTTGCAACCTTTAGGGATACACCCACTTTCGAAGAATTCAGAAACAGCATTAAAGACATCACGATCGATTAGCGCCCAAAACACTCGATAGAATTCGAATGTGAAGCCGTCCGGACCCGGCGATTTATTGGTACCACAGCCCCAAACAGCACTTTTTACTTCGTCATATGAAACAGGGCACTCTAAATCTTCTATTGATCATAAGAAAGTTCAGTTAGAAAAGGGAAATCCAAAACCAATGCGAGGAGAGTCAGGAAGCGAGAATTGGTTCCTGAAGTGGGAGAGGAATTCCTATTTAACGTCATGAGGAGAAGAAATCCACTCGCCATTGACAAGCATTCCACGAATAGCTAGTTGAGATCTTCGTTTTTTTAGAATACCATGGAAATACTTTGTGTTTTCGTCCCCTTCGATAGACCAACGAATCTTGGCTTTCTGGGAGATGTCAGCGGCTTCCAAAGAGTAAAGATCATGAAGATCTTTTAGGAGGTTATTTCTGGTGGAGAGAATATCGTTAGTACACTTACCTTGGTCGATTAGTTTATCAGTCTCTGAAAGTTTGTTTAGGGTGATAAGCTTATTTTCATTATAACAGAGTCTAGCTTCTTTCGACCATTCTTTGATAGCAGATTTGAGAGATTGTAACTTCCTTTTCAGACTGATCAGCCCATTTGACTCATTAACATCCATAGATTTCTAGGTGGATTCAACAAAAGAACTAAAGCCTTCCATGGAGAACCAAGAGTGAAACAAACGAAACGGAATAGGACCAAAATCGTGCGACGATTCCTTTAAAAGGATAGGACGATGGTCAGATAAGTGTCTATCCAAACACAAAGCAGAAAGATGAGGGAACATCACCAATAAACCATCAGATATGAGGAACCTATCCAATTTGCTCATTTTGGAAGCCGATTTATGTGCCCAAGTGAAAGAGTATCCTTCCAAAGGGATGTCAACTAAACCTGCCTGAGATATAAAATGATTGAAAGCCTTGGCGCCTTGAGTGTTAAAAGAGGAACCGAACCTTTCATGATCATAGCGGACTTCGTTGAAATCCCCCATAATGATTGTATCACCATCCCATCTATCTATTAAATTACGAAGATAGTTCCATAAAGCTCGCTTTTCTGAAAGCTCTTGAGGAGCGTAAACAGAGATAAGGAGAAGTTTTGTGGAGGAAGGGGTCCAAGTGCCCATTATGGCGACGAAATAATCTGATTTAGACACGTGATGTTTGGAGAACAAAGACGGATCCCATACACACACTATACCACCTGAAAAACCTACTGAAGGAGACATCACATAATCAAAATTCAGGTTCCCCCATATCGCCTTAATGGAAAATAAGTCGATGGATTCCATCTTTGTTTCTTGGATAGAAAGAAAGTTAACCCTGTGTTTTATGCAAAGCTCCCTGATCCAGTCTTTCTTTGACTTCTTTCCAAGTCCTTGAACGTTAAGGGACAAGAAATTCATCTAAACATTTCGAAGTCTCCTTGTGAGCCAATGATAGCCTCAATGTTTTTCGCACATCCGTCCATATTGTAACCCATTGATTGCCCAGGCCTTCACAATTCATCCAAGACATCAAGAATGGAACCGCCTTTCATAGAGATTACAGGGGAAACTTTTCCAATCGAGTTCATCTTATTAGTCTTAGGAGATGAAGAGTGAGTGTGTTCATTTACACCGGTGAAACTATCTGAACTTACTCCTATGTCAGCAGGGGTGAAACCCGGGGGGTATTCCGGTCCAATACTTGCATCCATTCCAGAATTATTTGGGTTGTTAACCGTGTATAATGAGCTCATTTAGAAAGGGTAAATGTTGAACGACGGTCAGCAGTACTTGGAGGCTTAAACCCAGCATTAATGATTAAAGGGTTATCGAAAACCACGTCGTTAACATGAGAGAAGCTAGACTCAGACACCCTATCAACATCACTAGAATTGATGTTTTCCTTGTCCCCATTGTTTTCCGGGGCAACATTGACTTGCTGGTCATCGTCATCTGAAGAGAGCACATCATCATCAGCTCATATAATAGTTGGAACCCCAACTTTTCAATTCCATAGCAAGACGGACATCCCAAAAGACGTTTCCTTTGGATTATGAACCTGCGCTTTACATTTTGATTA
The DNA here is from genome assembly GCA_026074375.1 of Tanacetum coccineum. NCBI lineage: Eukaryota > Viridiplantae > Streptophyta > Magnoliopsida > Asterales > Asteraceae > Tanacetum > Tanacetum coccineum. The sequence continues at coordinate 20,832 of BQNB010006781.1, read as the reverse complement.
TATCAACTTTTTTTCATTTCAAACATATACCCTACTGGATAAGAGGTGGTGAGAATGATGCACTCTATATCCACCGATCTCCCCTAAAGTAGAAGCAATCCTGCTAAAAGACTAAGGTGTCAAAGCTTTTATCGGGAGACCATCAATTTCGACCCAAATGATCCTTTCATCACAAACAAAGGAGCTGGAGGCTTGCATAATTGTTTCGAACCAGGAACCAACACCAGTATGATTGAGGAACAAATCCTTAGACTTAGAGTCATTCAATTCAATGAGAATCCACATACCACCAAGATAAGAGAGTTTAACGTTATGAAATCCCTCATTCGAATAGAGCATTTGAACATGTTAGGATATACACGTCTTTAACCTTCCCCCATTAGGGAGAAGAAATTGAAATCAACCCCTTTAAGCAAAGAGCATCCAAGGACAAGAGCCGATCAGGGGTAACTTTTCATATGACCGGTAAAAGAGTGAGGCAATGGCCACTTTAAAGATCGAGCAAAGGAGTTTTTTGGGCGGAAGAGGAACCCGAGAAGGAATCTTTGCAGAGGAAAACAAAAGTTTAGCAGGTTTTGCAAAAGGTTTAGATGGTCTATCAAAACGCGCCACATTAGCGTGGAGATGGTGGCGGCCAATCCAAATAGTGCGCAGGTTCTCAATCAAACGATCCAAGCTGAAAACCTTAATAAATCTAACGAAAGCGAATCGTTTTCCTACCTTGGAATTTCTTAAATGGAATGATACCTCAACCACTGTGCCATAACATCGCACACACCTTTCCAAAGGATCTCGAGCGGGCAATCTACTAGAAACATAGTGACAAACACGGACTTAGATATCTTCTAGGTATATCTTCTTTGATTGAAGGGAGTCTGTTTGAGAGGAACCCAAAGACAAGGCGAGAGATATTGGAACGGAAATGGAAAATAGATTAATTCCAAAATATATCCACGCTTGTCATTGCAGAGTGTGGGTTGTCATAGAACAAACTGATAAGGTTACAATACATAAGGGGTTTACATTTAGTAGCGTATGATGAACAAGTGTTAAAGTATAATCTCCCTATTATTTCAAATAATCTCCCGATTAATATATCCTCATGTACCTATGGTTATAAACGCATAGTATTATTTCAAATAATCTCTCGATAACAATTTACTATGGAGTATATCTAATTATGTATTTATAGATAAAATTTAAGGTTATCAAATCTAATTATTGAGTATATTTTGCAATACACACACATATATATATATTTGGATGAATATCAAATCTATTTATAGAGTATATCTTCAAATATATTTTTGAAAAAAACAAAAGATATCAACATGATGAATATCCAAAATATATCTATGGATTTTGATGAATATCAAATCTAATTATGAAATATATCTTTAAATATATTTTTTTAAAACAAAAGATATCAACATGGTGAATTTAAAAATTAAATGTTATGTGTGTGTCCACCTCATTATTGAGGTGACATTCCATGTCATTGCCACATATTTATCCACTCATAATTAGCCTCATATATAAGTTTTATATATATATATATATATATATATATATATATATATACTAGGAACATAACTCGCCCAACGGGCGGATTTGGTTCATAAAAGTTTTTTTGAGACAATGTTTGTGTGATTTTGGCTGAATCACTGCCAAGCTTAAGTCCCGTGGCCCGTCCCGCTACACCTACGACATAGTCTCATGTTTGGCAACGTGCGTGCGTGCATGCGTGCTGTTTTTTATTGGGTATGTTGGTGCACAAAACTTTTGTAAAAAAAGTTTTTCTAATTTTGAGTTTTTATACTTTTTTAATGCACAAAAAACAAAATTTTGATGCACAAAATTGTATTCGATCGCTTTTTTTGCATCAAGAATTTATTTTTATACCCAACTTCTTTTTACTTTTTGCATCAAAATTTAATTGTGCATCAGATTATAACAAGTTGAAAATTTTGTGCATTAAATTTTTTTTCATCAAATTTTGTTTTTTATGCATTAAAAAAATATATATAAACTCAAAATTAGAAAAACTTCCTTCACAACTTTTTATGCACCAACATACTTGATCTTGTGGAATTTTTTTCATAATTTTTCAAGAACTTTTTAAAAAGAGTTCCCTTCTTATCTTTCTCACGGATATTTGTCTTTTTATAATCTTTAATATATATATATATATATATATATATACTAGTTGCAAAGCCCGCCCGATGGGCGGGCGCGCCTTTTGAGTATCCTTGGAAAAATATAAGTAACGATTAATGAAGTACGAACAATGTTAAATTATAATAGAGTGAATAACGTTTAAAAAATAAAAATACATGAATGGTAATCGATAAGAGGAAATAAAACTTAATAAACTTTTCGCAATTACAAAGTATATAGTACCAGTTCAAATTCGATATAAAGCTTCTTTGTACACAACGTTGGTCGTAGAAATGGTATAATTACCATCTCTATCACAACATAAAACCTTCAAACCCTTCTTAGTCTTGATCCTTGATACAACGACATATAGTTGGCCATGAGCGAAAACCGGTCTCTGACAACTCAACCTTAGACAACTCCTGACCTTAACTTTTATTAATGGTCATACCAAAGCAAATCTTAAGAGGAACTCTCGTCGGTTAAGTTTAAATGGAAGCTTAGTGTCAAACGGGCTAATGCCATACGCGGTATTGCGCAAATAGTACCCACACTACCATCATATATTATCTTAGCTTCAATTACGTTTGTTCCCATTCTTAGTACTTGAAGCCTAGTTCCGTTTAAACTAACTGCCACAAAAAAGTCAATGCGGTGGGAGTTGTTAGTGTCAGCCAAATATTACGCAACTTATATGAATAGGAAAGAAATAGAATGAGAAATACCTCAAATGCAAAGCAAGATACGGGCCTCCATTTTGTCGCATTCTTGCGACCAAAGTCTTGCCTAGTTCCTCAATGGGTGCAAAATACTTTAGTGCTCTATACTTGATGCGACACCTTAGCTTCTGAATAGAGTTTGAGATACCATTGTTGGTGATTTTGGAATCAGTAGGAGTTAAAGAAACAACCTTGTGATGTTTTATAAGCGCACAGTCTCTATCTTATAACAAATAACAAAAAAAAGTAAGAGTTAAGTACATTTTTGGTCCTTGTGGTTTGATGCGAGTTCACTTTTGGTCCAAAATTTAAAAAAGGTTCACTTTTGGTCCAAAAACATAGTTTCTGTCCACTTTTAGTCCAATCTCGTGAATTTGCACTAAAATTTTTGAACTAAAAGTGAACCGAAACTGTCTTTTGGACCAAAAGTGTAACGAAACTATGTCTTTTGGACCAAAAATGGACCGAAACTATGTGTTTTGGACCAAAACCAAAATTTTTTTTATTTTTGAACCAAAAGTGAGAAAATGCACCAAACCACAGGGACCAAAAATGTACTTTACTCAAAAAGTAAAGAGTAAACAACCTATGCAAATTCAGCAATACAACTCTATGTTAATTACAAAAACCTTGTTCTTATTCATGGGCTTAATCTTGTAACAAGATAAAAAATAATAAGTAAAATTTTTCGTTCTTTAAATAAAAAACTTATGTTAGTTTAGACCAAAGTTTTCCATTACTTGATAATAGGTCGATTTGTGTTGGACCCTAAATATGTCAAGATAAATAATCTTAACGTTATACCATATTGGCACAAAACTATGATCAAGAAACGCTCATTTAGGGGCAAAAGGGTCTTACAATAAATAAAGAAGATTGAGGTACTCCAGGGCCACCCATTGTAGTAGAGTTTCTGATAGTGTGTTGGTTGCAAAGAAGACATGAGTATCTGTTGTGAAGACAGAGGGTTGATCATGCTGACTGTGCCTTTGACATCAGAAACTTTCAAAAGGGTGTCGAGCATGAATGCCTAGGCTTTTTCTCTAAATGTACCACCATTCATTCGGTTACCGGTTTTGAGTACCGCTTCTAGATGCCTTAAGAAGAGTCAATTGCTTCTAAGTTATTGCAAGTCACTTGTAAATCAACAAATAGCCGCGTATTAAGTTGGAAACCAGATCATTTTAAAAGGATAGAGAGGGAGAGATGCCTAAAACACGGCCTAAACGCATATGAGTATATGCAATCTAAAAGCTACATTCTAGTGTCTCTAAAGTGGCAAATGGTTCTTTAGCCATATTGTAATCCTCATGAACAGAACTCATAAACAGTAAAGCTTCAAGACGTTTAATTAATACATGTGGGATCTCAGCCAAGTTTTTAAGAACGTGCACCAATTTTTATATCACAAATCAATTTTTAATAAGACGATGCACTCTTACTCTCTCTACACATGTTACTCTTACTCTGTTCCAGTAGTTGGAGGTGTTAACTTCACAGTTTCAACATGTTCACCAGGTCCTAGTCCCGGTTATGATCAAGTACATGTTCAAAATTTGGCAAAGTAGGAATTGAACCTATACCTTTTGGTTGGCAAAGTAGGAATTGAACTTATACCTTTTCGGTTATGATCAGGTACATGTTGAGCACATCACTAACCGATCTTTCTTACAACAGTATGTGAAAGATTCAACCACAAGAAACGGCAGGACACAGCTCCTTTTCTTTCCGCCTCAATCGTTTTTTATCATACTGCAATTAAAAATTTGAATATATATCAGCAAAAATCACATATATATTCATTTTACAACTTTGAAATTTGAAAATATATCAGCAAAAATCACATATATCTTTCTTTTACAACTTTAAAATTTGAAATATGTCAGCAAAAATCACATATATTTTTCTTTTATCAACCTGGCGAAGCTCTGATTTAACTTGTATCTTGAAATATTACCCAACCCACCTGACTTGACTTAACACCCTTTAAGACATAGAAAACAAATCTGGGCCGATAAAAATAAATAACAGACCATGCCATTTGTATATTACGGAGACCCAGTATAGATACAATATAGATTCAAAGGTGTGACATGTCATACAAGCACAAGTGCTATCAGCAAGGTGTTATCTTAAACTTACAAATAAAACGCATTATGACGGTGATTAGAAGCAAGGTGCTATCTTTATCTTTACCTTACAAATAAAATGTCTCACGATTCTGAAGGTTCCATCAGCATGGTTTTAGCAGCAAGGTTCCACAAGCAAGCTTCAAGGTTCTATCTGCATGGTTTTATTAGCAAGGTTCCATCGGTAAGTGTCCATGATCAAGGTTCCATCAGCAAGGTTCATGGTTCTATTAGCAACGTTCCATCAACAATGTTCCAATAGCATGTGCCCATCAGCAAGGTTGATGGTTCTATTACAAGTTTTAAAGATTTCTCAGTTTCATCAAGACAATGGTTCTTCTCATCTTTAGTCCAGTCCTGATTAAAAAACTAAAATGCATTAGATCACAACAGAAACTCACTTTTTTACTTTCAAGGTCAAATTTGACATGTTTTGGATTCAAAATCCAAAATAATACTTCCAGTAATATAATATCTATAACTTTTAAATATGAAAGTATCACTATAAGGTTGGTTGTAATAATAAAAGTTCAACAAAAATGTGTAGCATCTGCAATGAAATCCGACGATAGTAAGTATTCAAATTGACTTTGAAATTACCATAGCAACTTTAAACAACTTGTCCCTAACATTCTTCAATAGTTATGGCATATCAAAATCCTATTTGTAAAGCTCTAATTCTTTTCCATTTAAGATCTTTGCAGCTACCTATTATAAACATGCAAGAAATAACATATCAAACGTTTAATAAAATTCTTGATTCTAATTTTCAATTATAATTTAACTTTAATGTAACGACTTTCTTCCTATTATCTAACCTCCAATAGTGTGCGCAAAGTAAGTGTTATAGAAGTGGCAGATGAATGCTTGTGGGTCTTTCTTTGACAATTCTTCGATATAAAGAAAGTAGTCAATCCTATGTGATAAAGGTTCAGGAATAGAATGACCTTCTTCTTCATCGGGCGGGCATATCTTTTGTCAAATTTCCTGCTCTCTCAAGCCCCGTGTTCCTAAACTCAGCATATGCATCGCCAAAAATAACCAAAAACTGTAAGGCACAAGAAATATATAGATCCTTTGACAAGTGTTACATAAAGATATGAAGATCCCAAAAAGTTCTTTAAACATGTCTCTTTGATTTCTTATACATTAGTAAGTCTTTTAGATAACCAGAAATAGTCAATAATATTGAGATCTAGTTTTAAATTAGAAAATACAATAATAACCATAATTATATTCCAATTGATTACCGAAGTTATGTTATATACATATTTTGACATAAATTACCTACCCAAGTCACTGTAAGAACTCACTGGATGACTCATCAGAAACGCCCATCAGAAACTCCCATCATCTAAGAAACTCCTATCAGATACGTGCCCATCAGAAAAGACCATCAGAAAATCCTATTACCAACGCCTATTAGAAACACACCATCAGAAATGCGCTTATCAGAAACACCTATCAGAAACTCATATCAGAAATCCATATCTAGATTTTCTCGTTTGCAAATTTCACAAGTTAACGGCCTCACTAGAAAAACAAATATGGTTATAAAATGGCACCAACATGTCTTCAAATTAACTTTCCACATTCTAAGCATAGAGTAATCATAATCAGATAATGTACTTAAAATGCAACTATGGAATCACCCCTAAACAAAGATAATTAGTTTGGCTCTATAACACCAATACTGATTATATAAATTTAAATGTTATAATTAATCCCAAACACCCCTTTAGAGTAACTGCGACATATAAACGATAATAAAAAATATGTTTCATGGAAATGTGACCTGTAAGGGTGGGCGTCATTTGATGGCAACCCCAGTTCACTTCAATAACAACCTTGCTTTTAACATCTCTTTTCGAGTCTCCATTGCTATCCACGGATCTTGTAAAAACAGTGCCTACTAAACGTTTTCTTTTCATCTTTTTATCCCACCTTTCCCTGCTTGCACGCAACCTACTTTTTTTAATGTCAAACTCTGATAAAAATGTGTTTCTGAATCCAATCTATCTGCATCCATTTCAAAACTTAATTAAAATTTATGTTTGTTAAGTTAGTTGAACGCATACGTCAAAACTTAACAATTTATTGTGAGGATCAATATAATACCATCCATAACGTACACAAGCATTGCATTCTTTCCAAGCCATTCAAATGGCATAAAAAGGAAAAATTCTTAATAACGAATAACATATATTAGTTATAGTAGTTAAATTTAAATGCATAAAAAAGAAAAAATTCTTAATAACGAATAACATATATTATTAACAACTATATAAATATGACTTATACATTTATAACGTTTACCTAGTAGCAACGTTTCACCATGCTCAATACAAACACTTTTGTTTCTTTTTTTGGACGAAACCGGTGCATTAGGATCAACAACATGAACCCTCCTGCTGCATACTTTGCATCCGGTATACGCCCAGCCACTTTCATAATGAATACTGTGGACCTTAGCAAAGATAACAAAATGCGTTTTTTGCATTGTAAGTATTATCGATTAAAGAGTTACAATGGTAACAATTATATTTCGTGACATGTTATCAAAGGATTGAAAAATAAGACATAAAAGATATTCACCGGTTCTATTTCACGTATATTTGCCACCATCTTCTTCGATGCTCCTTGCATAAATTCAATGGGACTGACAACACGTACTTCAGGAGCGAGCAGCTCAATTTTAAACTTATCCGCCACATAATCTTCTCTTGATTCATAGCTATAATATGCAAATCATTTATTAATATTGTTTTGTATCCCATAATAATATACAAATGTAATAATGTATATGTAACAATTACCTTTTTCTGAATTCAACTAGCACATGGATATCACTGTTTATGAAGATTTTTGTTCCAAAAAGTTCAACAGTACCAAGCTATGTCTTGAAAAACAAGTATGATTTTCTAAAAATAGGGACCCCCTTGAACACATAATGCTCCTTTTTATCCATACCTCCACATCTTGTCCCTCAATGCTCCTTTCAAATGCCTATTACAACAAAATCAAGATTACCGGCCATAAAGTGTAAGTTTGATGCAAGGTGCGTTTTTTCCCCGAAAGGCTATGTAAGGTGTGTTTTAATATTATAAGTGATTTGTGGATATTTAAACATAGATACATGATCATAACATTAATATATAGATGGGATTTTGGCTAGATAACAAAGCCTGCAAATTCCAAATTAAATAGTGAGCTGATAAAGAACATAATCTTGATGAACATAGGCTTTTAATTAGCAATTACCTCAGCAAACCACATGCCAATTTTTCCTAATGGTTCAGAGATACCGAAGAAAAGTGCTTGCAGAATTTTAGACTACAAGTAATCGAGTTTTTCACTTATTAACAAACCATTATGCCTCTCCATTGCATATCCCCTTCTGTATGATTAAAGGTCAGTACTCAGTACACACGTGTCAATGCGGACCTGCAATAAATTATCCAGAATGCAAATCTGAAATCAATTTAGATATAATCAAAAATGACCGAAAGATGAAGAAAAGTGCATAAGCATTAAGTAAACAAAATGCATGAGCATAGAAATAAAATCACCTGAAAATATTGCTTTATACTCGGACGCCTTTTTCCAATCAACGTAAACAGGGAGAGTGAGTAGATAATTCGTATTTAAAGCTGAAGGCAACGTCAAATCACCTACGGATATTCAAATTGAGCATTGTATATCCTCTAGATTTAAATAGAAGTAAAATCAATCTTGGTCTGTTTTTGTTATATTATCAGCAACTATTGATGATCAAACTATCAATTGGGAAACTTTTTTTATCTATGCTTGATTTAAACTAAATGACGTAACAACAAACCTGTGGTGAGCTTTAAGAAATTCAGATCAATTGCTATCCGCCCCGATCATCTAACTTGATTCGGATAATCTCTTTTTCTCCATCTCATACATTGGGATTGGCTCACCGTAGTGGTCCACTTCAATTTTTTGGCCTAACTTGTTACTTCTGATATTGACCATTCAAACTTATTAGTTAACCACCTGTTGCAACATATGTAATAAAAAATAAATATCCCGGATAGATACTAATCATAGATAATATGTTACCATGTAAGTCATTGTGGAAATTCTTCTTGATCCTTACTTCCCTGTTAGTTCAAAAATCACAAATGAGTTCTTATAGGGTGTTGAGGATCTGCAAGCATTGGGAAAAGTCCTCTAATGATGAACGACTGCCTTTCCTTCTTGTGTGCATAACTTACATAATCGTAAGGAATTTTTGGATTGATATCCTCTCAAAATAAATTCCAAATTTATCTCAGAAAAATATCTACATTAAAGCCACACATCGTTAAGATAAGTACGGTGAAAGCCAAATGTGTAAGGTCATTCTAAATCCACAAAATATTCTTTTATTCTTATGAAACATAAATAAAAAACGGGAAATAAATGAAAAACACTATTGACTTAATTAAAAAAGTGACTTAAAAACAATGGCTTAAAAACAACTGTATCAAGTTCTTGATGAAACATACCTTACAATGATATTTGATGTGTATCGTCAATTCGACATATGAATCATCAACCCAAAAATTGTTATTTGAGATCACATAAATACATCCTAATAGAATCCAATCAAATAAATCAATCAATTTAAAATTTAGATCAACAATAAAAATTGAGGATAAACAAAAATGAACCGTATATCATCTAGGATTGAATTGATTTAAAAAAGTAATGAACTTACAAACCTGGTTGTTGACATATGAAGCTTTGATTTTGATTTTGGTGAGATTAGCTTTGTGAATATGTTTCAAACCAAAACTAATAATAAAAGTTGCGTGCGATCAGTGGATTTTGAAATCTTTATTTTCTTGAATCTGAGATTGGTGTTAGGCTTGAAATCCCTATTTTCTTGCAACTGATATGCATTTACTTCGGTCTTCAATGATTCGATTCCGTTTATTCAAGGCAATGTTTCATGGTTTGATTTTTATTTACACAAATTCTGTTACGTGTGGTTTTTTAAATTTCAAAATAAATGAGTGAGGTGGTTTGAGATAGTTTTGGATTCAAAATGAAAGTTTTTATGGAACTGGTATGTAATTTTGAAATAGTCATATTGCATTGATTTAGGATTAGGTGGTTTTATTATTTTTTTTTCAAATGAAAACACAAATCCGGGTCATGATCTGCTAATTAAGTGTTTTGCTTACTTGTTCATTATTTCGGGTTCGAATCTTGCAATAGACTTTTTAGCACCATTTATATCTAGGATTTCCACTCATGCATACGTGGCAAAATTAATGCACACTGTTGATAAAATTAATGCCTAAAAACGTTATTAATATTTTTCGACCTCTCTACGTTTTGATAATCACAAAATGTAAAAACGCCCAATGTAAAATTAAATGTAAACAAGTATTTGGTAGTAAATTTTCATTTCGAAAATTTAATCACTTAAATGTATGAATAAATAAATGCTTAATGCTTTTTATGATCAAAGAAATTTTTATTCAACCTCACATTTTTTTATAAAAATGTTACAAACATTTTCATAACTTTCACAAAATATTTTTACATTTAAAAGAAATATTTTATTCAAAATAAATATTTTGAATTTAAATTTTCTACCTAAAAACGGCTATAAATGTTCCAAAAAATACCTCCCCTGGAAAAGACAAAAAAATGAGCGTCTTGTCCTGGCGGCCCCTTTAAATATAAGGGCGGCCCCCTTAGTGATAAGGGGGCCAACACATGAGCTAAGGGGGGCGGCCAGACAAAAAGCTCCCAAGGTTGCCTAAAAATACTAGACTGTTCTCTACTGATTTTCTCACCTCTTACACACACATTCTTTCTGTTCTAAATTAGTTTATACATTTCTTTCTTTCCTTTGATCATTAAATCATAAGCATTTGTTTCCAAGTAATCCAAGCTTATATCCTCAAGTGCAAGAGAAGAATACTTCCTATCATCAAGTGAAGAAGTATTATAGCTTAGTGTGTGTCCTTGTAAAATTGTTGCAATTGTATTATATCTTGTAAATTATTTGTGTACATTGTGAAGGTGTGTATAGTTGTTAGATCGTGGTGATCATAGGAAGGTTAGTTAGATCGTGGTGATCATAGGAAGTTTAGTTAGATTGTGGTGATCGTAAAGAGTTTAGATAGATCGAGGTGATCGTGTTAGTGTCTTGGTGAAGTGAAGTCTTAATAGTGCGGTTAGTATTTTAGTCCTCAAAATACAAAAGGTGTGATAGATTGGTTCTAGCTTGGATTAAAACTTAACATTTGGCTTAGTTGTGTACGGTTTTCTCTGCCTAAAGGGAGCTTGTTGACATAGTGAATAAAACTCTCGAGTTTGGTGCTCGGGAAGTGGAGTAAGGCGAAGAGGTGCTTCGTTACTGAACCACTATAAATCCTTGTGTTGTGGTTTGATCTTTCTAACTCTCATCTCTTGTCTTGCATATTTATTTCATATCTTGTTATCACTTATTTATTTAGTTGTATTGTTCATATTGTGCACATATTGAATTCACATAAAGTCGAATCTAAGTTTTTATAAACAAACCATACATTAAATTAATAAGGTAAACTATTCAACCCCCATCTAATTTTCCACAATTGGTATCAAAGCCAGGTTAAACAAGATTTTTAAAATAAATTTTATTTTAAAACTTGAATCGATCTATGGAATCGGAAAAATATTTAGAAGGGTAATATATGCAAAGACCACCATTATTTGAAAGTGATGGATTTATTTATTGGAAAAATAGATTCGAAACTTATGTGAAATCAAAAGATCTAGATCTTTGACATATTATTACCTATGGTGATTTTCATCTTATTCAAAATAATCCCGAAACTAAAAAGGATGAAATTGTACCATTTGAAAAACAAAGCGATGATCTTAAAAAGAGACTTGCTAAAAATAATGAAGCTAAAATGGTAATTTATAATGCTTTGCCACGTAAAGAATACGAAAGAATTTTTATGTGTAAAACCGCAAAAGAAACTCGGGATACTTTATTAGTCATACACCAAAGTAATAGTCAAGTCAAAGATAACAAAATAGATCTTCTTGTTCAACAATATGAACAATTTACGATTCCAGAAGAAGAATCGATAGATAATGCTTTTGCTAGATTTAACACTGTGATTACTAGTCTAAAAGCACTTGATGAAGGTTTTTCTAGCAAGAACTATGTTAGGAAATTTCTTAGGGCACTTCATCCCAAATAGCGCGCAAAGATTATAGCTATTGAAGAGTCGAAAGACTTGACATCATTATCACTTAACGAACTTATTGGAAACTTGAAAGTTTATGAAGTGATAATTAAGAAAGATTCTGAAATGGTCAAAGACAAAAGAGAACAAAGTAGATCTCTTGTGTTGAAGGCTAAAAAAGAATCTAGTGATGAAGATAGCTCGACTTCCAATAGTGAAGATGAAGAATATGCCATGACCGTAAAATAATTCAAGAAATTCTTCAAAAGACGAGGAAGATTCGCAAGACAACCACGTGATGAAAGAAAGTCGTTCCAAAGAAGAAGAAATGACAGAAATGGTAATAGCGAAAGAAAAGGCTTTAGATGTGGAGATCCAAAACATCTCATTGGAGAATGTCCAATGTTACTAAGAAGAAAAAACCAAAGGGCTTTTGTTGGTGGAACATGGAGCGATAACGGTGAAAATGAGGAAGAAAAGACTAATGAAGAAACTTGTCTTGTGGCTCAAGCATCAAATGAGATATGCTTGGGAATTAATTTGGAGGCCGACGAATGGATTAAGGTTAGTGGGTGCTCAAAACACATGACGGGAAACCGGAAGCTATTTTTGACATATCAAGCATACAACAAAGTTAACGTTATCTTTGGAAGTAACTTGCGTAGTAACATCATAGGCAAAGGTACGATCTCTCATGACTCCCTAATTATCAAAAATGTTGAGCACGTAGATAATCTAAAATTTAACTTACTTAGTATCGGTCAAATATGTGATAATAAGTGCAAAGTAATATTTATCGAACATGATAGCGAAATAATTAAAGACGAAAAAGTCATAAGTAGAGGAATTAGAAAAAGGGGGTTATATGTGATGAAACTAGGAAATAAACCGGGCGATAAAATATGTCTTACAACCTTAGATGAAAATTCTACTTTATGACATAGGAGATTAGGTCACGCAAATATGCAATTAATTCAATCTATATCGTCTAAGGAGTTTGTTAGAAATCTACCTAAGCTTAAATTTGACCGACATTTCTGTGACGCTTGCAAAATTGGAAAACAAGCTCATGCTAGTCACAAAGCCAAAAATATAGTTTCGACGACAAGATGCTTAGAACTATTACACATGGATCCGCCATACGGAGTTATGGAGGAAATCGTTACACCTTAGTTATTGTAGATGACTATTCTCGATTTACATGGACTAGATTTTTAAGAAATAAAACCGAAGCCTTTAAAAAATTTGAAAATTTTAGTCAAATGATTCAAAACAAATTAGGATGTTCCATAGTGTCAATTAGAACGGATCATGGTCGGAAATTTAACAATGAAGTACAATTCGGAAACTATTGTGACTCTAATGGGATTACTCGTAATTTTTTCGCTCCTCGTACTCCACAATCAAATGGGGTAGTAGAAAGATAAAATTGTACTTTACAATAAATTAGTAGGACTATGTTAAATGAACAATCTATCCCACAAAAGTTTTGGTGTAACGCGGTCGATACATCAACTTATATAATCAATAAAATTTCCATTAGACACTTTCTAGGAAAAACTCCATACGAATTATTAAAAGGTAGAAAACCTAATCTTAATTACTTCAAAGTATTTGGAAGTAAATGCTTCATTCTTAATACAAAAGATTACCTCACCAAGTTCGACCCAAAGTCATACAAAAGTGTTTTCCTAGAATATTCGCAAAATAGTAAAGCATGTATAATTCTCAACAAACAAACAATGAAAGTCGAAGAATCCTTAAATGTGACATTCGATGAAACTCCTCCCCCGCCTAAAACATCACCTTTGGAGGATGATGATTTAGTCGAAGAAGAAGCTATTGAGGTTAATAAAACAAGACCCTTAGGCAATGATCTCGAAGATTAATTTTTTAGAAAATAATGAAATCATAAACATTAAAGAATCTAAGAGCCATCCATTAGAAGATGTTATTGGTAATCTAAATCAAAGAACTCTTAAATCACAAGCTCAAGACAAAAGTAATTTCTTTTGTTTTCTTTCAACCATAGAACCTAAAAATATAGATGAGGCTTTAAAAGATGAAAGTTAGGTAATTGCTATGCAAGAAGAATTAAACCAATTTATATTAAATGATGTTTGGGAATTAGTCCCTAACCCTAAGAATATGACCATAATTGGAACCAAGTGGGTATATAAAAATAAGACGAGAATGATGTCGTGTCTAGAAATAAAGCTAGGCTAGTTGCTCAAGGTTATAATCAACAAGAATGAATTGATTATGACGAAACTTATGCACCCGTAGCTAGATTAGAATCCATAAGAATATTATTAGCTTATGCATGCGCACTAGACTTTAAATTATTTCAAATGGATGTAAAGAGTGCATTCCTTAATGGTTTTATCAATGAGGAGGTTTACGTGGCACAACCTCCAGATTCATTGACTTCACAAAACCTAATCATGTTTATAGACTCAAGAAAGCGCTTTACGGACTCAAACAAGCTCCTAAAGCTTGGTATGATAGATTAAAAGGCTTTTCTTATTAAACATGATTATACAATGGGAATGGTAGATAACACACTCTTTACTAAGAAAATGGACTCTAACCTCATCATTGTCCAAATATATGTCGATGACATTGTATTTGGATCAACTTGTCAAGAGTTGTGCGATGATTTTGCCAAGATCATGCACGATGAGTTTGAAATGAGTAATGATCGGGGAACTTAACTTCTTCTTATGATTACAAATAAAATAATTAGAAGATGGTATATTCTTTAATCGGTCAAAATATATAAAAGAAATGCTTAAAAAATTTGGATTAGAAGACTCTAAGCCATTGAAAACTCCTATGTCTACGGAAACTGTAACGCCCCGGCCCAAAAGGGTAGAAGTATTACAAATATGGTGTGACATCAAAGGCATACATAATCATAATATTTAACGGCAAGTAGGCCCGATATTATGTTTAGTGTTTGCCTTTGTGCCGATTCCAAGAGGATCCCAAAACTCTCACATTGAAGCGGTTTAATCGGATCTTTCCGAATAACATTAAAGGCACTACGCACTTAGGATTATGGTATCCTAAGGGGTCCGGCATAGAAACTATATTATATGCCGACTCTGATCATGCGGGAGATTATGTGGATAGAAAAAGCAATAGTGGTATTTGTACGTTTATAGGATGTTGCTTAACATCTTGGTTTTCAAAGAAACAAACCGCTCTTGCTATTTCCACTACCGAAGCTGAATATGTAAGTGCCGGAAAGGCATGTCAACAAGCACTATGGATGAAACAAGCTCTCATAGATTATGGCATTAGTTTAGATGACATTCCTATAATGTGTGATAAAAAAGGAGTTATAGACTTAAGTAAAAATCCCGTACAACGCTCTCGTACAATTGAGATTCGTCACCATTTCCTTCATGACAATGTTCAAAAAGGAAATATTTCCATAGAAAAGGTTTCATCTGAAGATAACATTATCTATATTCTAACTAAACCCCTTAACGTGAGCCTTTTAATTACTTACGTCTAGGTCTAGGAATGATGGAACAAATTGATTAAGTACTTATTAAGTATTTATATCACTACTAATGTTAATAGGAACTCAGTTCACTTAAAAGTAAACAATAACATTGAACTACAACCAAAACCAACATGCCAAAATTGAAACAAAAATTAGGAAAATAAAATTGTCAGATGGGCGGCCCCCTTAGCTCTTAATGCCCCCCCCCCCCCCCCCTAGTGATAAGGGGACGGCAGTAAATAGGGGACGGCCATCGGACAGTAAATTTTTTCTCTTAAATCTGTGTCTAGGATTCTATTTTTCACACCATCAAAGATTGGGAATTTCTCAAAAGTTAGTTTTTCTTTTATATAAAATTGCTTATTAGTAAATACTTACAAACCTTGGTTTTGCCAAGACTTAAGCTTCAAAACTTATATATATATATATATATATATATATATATATATATATATATATATATATATATCCAAGTCCCAATCTATTTCTAAAAAATCTTTCTCACGACTAGGAGTTCATGAAAATTTATTTTCATTCATTTGTTGAGATATGTAAAAATATTTTTCATTCATGCTATAATGATCTCACACTTTTTGCCGGAATATATAATCAATTTTTATCGTTTTTGTGACACTCTTGATTGAGCAAAATTAAATCAAGGAGCACTTGAATTATTTCTAAGGTTTTTATTTTAGAGTCGAAATAATCGTTACTCCATATTTGTCGCATTTAGGCGCACAGTAGGATTATAAATACAAACACAAGTCTCATGTGATGTGTTTACGACCTACTTCTCTTATTTAAGAAATTTTATGAAGTACTAATCTTAGGAGCATTACAACTATTAGTTAATACTACTATTAATATGCTCTTTATTATAGATTTTTTAATTGCCTCTTTGCATGCTTATTCATATATTCTTGCTTGCTAAATGTTATGTGAATTAGTCTTGATTGCTATAAAAATTAGGACTTGCTGCAAAATAGCCACAAAATAGTCCACCCTTTTACCATTTCCTGCAAGAAAACAAAAACCTGGACATCCTGGACATTTCCAGGTGGCGGCCTCCTTTGCTCAAAGGGGTGGCCCCCTTAGTGATAAGGGGGCCGGCCATCTGATGCACGGTTTTTACTGTTTCTTTCTGCTTTTTGACCCTCTTTCACCTAGACTCAGCTATAATTTCCCAGAACTCACCAACATTTGCTAGACTTGTTTTCTAACAATGTCCATCCATCCTTAATTACATTATCTTCCTAGTATAAATCAATCCTCATCCTCACCATAGTCACCACATTCATCTTGTCTTCTCCAATGTCTTCCCCTCACAAACCTTTACCCAAACCTTCAAAGGTAGCCAAAATATCCGTAAGACCCGTATGGAGAAAGAAGTTGAACTATTGTAACACATCCAATGAGGTTGATGTTAACTTACCTACACCAATGCCCAAACCACAATCTCCTCTCAAAGAACCATCACAAGAAAACCCTCCTACTACTCATTCAAACCATGATTCACTACAATCTCACTCACTTCCACTTGGTGACACTAATGTTGGACAAGCTATCATTCCACCACAAAGTGCAAATCAAACTCAACTCACACAACCCTCATTTCCTCACTTACTCATCAATCCACATGTTGCTAGTGTACTTCATGCTCAAACTCCATCCTCACCTCAAGGTGACAACCAAACTCAACCTCCACCACCTCCATCACCAAGTAGAGAAATGCTCATTGATGACATTAATCAACTCCAAGACTTATCAAACCTTCTAGCCATGCATCTTTCCCAACGTAACACTCCCTCATCACCCTATTCTCCAAACTTGCCTCACACCCTCAACTTAAATCAAGTTGAACAACATGTTGGCTATTGTCCTTGTTGCATCTTTAACCAAAAACAATTCCTAGCCTTGAGTGAAGATCTCAATTGGATTGAATTTCTTCTCACTCGTCCACAACCACCAATCCAAGTCCAACGAGACTACCCTCCAACAACCACCTTCGCTCCAAACTCTCCACCAACAACCAACTAAGCATATTACATGCTTACCTTTTCTCGCTTTTAAATAAATGTCTAACCCACTCCTTTTGCAAGCAAGTCCAATGGTTTTCTATAGCAATTTAGGCAAATTAGTACCTTTGTAGTTTCCATTTATGTAGAATGTATTATTATGCTTCAAGTATAATATCTAGATTTGATGAATGCATGATGTATGATTGTGTTTTAAACATAATTTCTATGATTCAATAAATGACATTTTGTTTGATATTTCTTTATAGTTTTATATCTTATATTTTCTTAATATATATTTGTGATGGTTGGTTTACTAAAATAAGTTGACACTTGTCAAACATTATTGATATGTTTAATTATTTTTCCTTTGTCTTTTGCTATATGTTAGAAATCGTTGTCTTGTTATTCTAACTTATTTTTGTAGCAAAGTTTCCATAGCTCGATTCCTTGGTGTCCTCGAATGAGGGGGAGTACAAATCAAAGGGAGCGATTATTCCATTGATTTTACGCGTATTAATCGATGAAGCCTTTTTGATTCTACAAAAAGGGGGAGAAATGGAAATAAAACTCACTAAATACTTGCTTAAAAATAATTTTACATTTAATGAGTTTAGATTTTGTAATCATCAAAAAGGGGGAGATTGTTGATAGAAATAATGCCTAAAAACGTTATTAATATTTTTCGACCTCTCTACGTTTTGATAATCACAAAATGTAAAAACGCTCAATGTAAAATTAAACGTAAACAAGTAATTAGTAGTAAATTTTCATTTCAAAAATTTAATCACTTAAAGGTATGAATAAATAAATGCTTAATGCATTTTATGATCAAAGGAATTTTTATTCAACCTCACATTTTTTATAAAATGTTACAAACATTTTTATAACTTTTACAAAACATTTTTACATTTAAAAGAAATGTTTTATTCAAAATAAATATTTTGAATTCAAATTTTCTACCTAAAAACGGCTAGAAATGTTCCAGAAAACACCTCCCCTGGAAAAGACAAAAAAGGGAGCGTCTTGGCCTGGGCGGCCCCCTTAAATATAAGGGCGGCCCCCTTAGTGATAAGGGGGCCGGCACATGAGCTAAGGGGGCCGGCCAGACAAAAAGCTCCCATCTTTGCCTATAAAAACTCGACTGTTCCCTACTGATTTTCTTACCTCTTGCACACATATTGTTTCTGTTCTAAATCACTTTACACATTTCTTTCTTTCCTTTGATCATTAAATCATAAGCCTTTGTTTTCAAGTGATCCAAGCTTATATCCTCAAGTGCAAGAGAAGAATACTTCCTATCATCAAGTGAAGAAGTATTATAGCTTAGTGTGTGTCCTTGAACATTGTTTCAATTGTATTATATCTTGTAAATTATTTATGTACATTGTGAAGGTGTATATAGTTGTTAGATCATGGTGATCATAGGAAGTTTAGTTAGATAGTGGTGATCGTAAAGAGTTTAGATAGATTGGGGTAATCGTGTTAGTGTCTTGGTGAAGTGAAGTCTTGATAGTGCGGTTAGTATTTTAGTCCTCAAAATACAAAAGGTATGGTAGATTGGTTTTAGCTAGGATTAGAACTCGATATTTGGCTTAATGTCGGAAATTGGTGTAAGCTTAGTTGTGTACGGTTTTCTCCGCCTAAAGGGAGCTTGTTGACATAGTGAAGAAACTCTCGAGTTTGGCGCTCGGGGAGTGGAGTAGGGCAAAGAGGTGCTTCGTTACCGAACCACTATAAATTCTTGTGTTGTGGTTTGATCTTTCTAACTCTCATCTCTTATCTTGAATATTTATTTCATATCTTGTTATCACTTATTTATTTTGTTGTATTGTTTGTATTGTGCACATATTCCATTCACATAAAGTCGAATATAAGTTTTTATAAACAAACCATACATTAAATTTAAAAGCGGTAAACTATTCAACCCCCCTTCTAGTTTTCCACATTCATGACACATGTAGAGCTTTTCAATATCAAAGATAGTGGGTTTCACAAAAAATAAGGTCTAAAGATTTTCATAACAAACGTACAAAAATGTTCAAGAGATAGATGACCAATGACTTGGCCCATCTGCAACTATTCATCGAGGGCATCTGCAAATATTCCAAAGGAGGAAGTCGCCACAAGGTGGGTTAAAGTCATGCCCATTAAGATTAATGTGTTTGCTTGGAGAGTTCGTTTGGATAAGCTGCCTACTCGGTTGAATCTTTCCTTTAAAGGTATTGATATTTCGACTATTGTTTGCCCTCTTTGTCATGCCTCTGTTGAATCCAGTTCTCATATATTCTTTTCCTGTCCAATGACTCGTCATTTATGGAGGAAACTTATGCGTTGGTAGGAGCTCAAGGACATTGATTTAGCCTCTTATGATGATTGGCATATATGGATTAATTCCTCTCGGCTTTCTAAGCGGCTGAAAGAGATATTGGAAGGTGTTTGTTATGTAAAGTGGTGGTTAATTTGGCGCTTCAAGAATCAGTTGCTTTTTAGTGCTATGAATCCGCGTAGAGAGCTTCTTTTTGATGACTTGGTTCAAATTTCTTTTAACAGATGTTCTAATTGTTGTAATTCTAAACTAAATTGGGTTACCTGGATGAAAAATCCTTATACCCTTTGCTTGTAATTCCTTTCTAGCAACTTGTTAGATTTTATTAATGTAACCCTTGCCCTTTTTGTGTTTTGAATATTCTAATATTAGTCCTTTGACTATTTGACGTTTGTCAGTTTTATTAGAATATGTACCGTGTTAGCGGTGGTGAATTTATGTGATCGAGGTAAATTATGGTTATATGGTGTATAATAATCCTTTTTAGAGGGTATTATTATGTTAATTATGTTCTGGGTGGTTTGGACTGTGAATTGTGAGAAATGCCAAAAACGAGTCCTGATACATCCGATAATGTCCAAAATGAGTTTTGGGGAATAAAGCGTGGAAATGTGTCAAGTAAATACTCTAAGTTATTGGAAAACTATTTTTAAGATGAATAAAAATGCTAAGTAACTTCTGGAAATATTTTACGATCATAGTTTTTGAGTTTTAAGTGAACCCGACACAAAAACAAAGACACCCGAGACCCTAGGATACCCTAA
>BQNB010006780.1:0-90921 GCA_026074375.1 Tanacetum coccineum | reverse complement strand
TTGAAGACGGAACGATTGCTAATTGGATCTATAAATTGGATATAGGGATCGTATTTCTTTTTATTTATTTTTACTATTTCGCAATTTATTTGGTAGTCATGAGAGTGGCATGTCGCTCTTATGTAGGGATTTTAGCAGTTGCACATTTGTTTGTGTGCATAGTTGTAGCCCATGTAACGGGCCATGATGTTAGGACTTCACCTACATCCGATTGTACTTCAACGCTTTTTTGGTGTTATATCATTTACCGGGGAAACCCTTTACCAAAAAAAAAACTCACATGTGAAGTTTTTAAGTCAAACATTGTAAATAAACCATAATGAAACATATAAAATAACATAAGTCTGCATACAACAACAACAACGATACTCAATTCCTTTTGAGCAGAGTATGGGGGAGGTGATATATAGACAGATCATACCCCTATCCTTGGGAAAACCCGCGGGTAAGGAGACTGCTTCCGGGTAGACCTCTGGCTAAAAGAAGGGGAAAGAAAAGCGATAGATTTTTTTTACATATATATAAATTATTCTCGAAAGCAAGATAAAGAAATGAAACAAGGCATGAGAAGAAAATAAAGAACGATACATAAGACAAGCAAAAGGAAGACCCATGGTAAGAAGAGAAAACAAGGAAAAGAAATAAAAAAAGATACATAAGGGAGCAAAGAAAACAAGGAAAAGAAAAAAAAGATACCTAAGGGAGCAACAAAGAGCTAAGGGAGCAACAAAGAGCTAATGGAGCAACAAGGTGCGAGAAAGCATAAAGCAAGCAAGACTCAACCTATATCGAAGACCAACGCAAGAAAGGGCGCTCGGCTAACTACAACGCACCAAGAAAAAGCAAACACGAACCAAAACCCCTCTAAACCTACCATCTAACCTCATAAACTAGAAACACGCCCTACCCACGAACCCAACGACAAACAACATGGCACAAAAGACCTACCAGAAAAAGAAGCAAAAACCATGAGGCAAAAAAACAGAAAAAGAAAATAAAACATAGCAAAAACTAACCAAAAGTAAACAAACCAGGGAGACAGAGAGGAACTCTACTTAGAGGCAAGAAAACATAGAAGCAAGCAGAGTCGACCCCCTAACCATCTAACCAAATTCTAGCTCTTCACTCGTTCCTATCAGAGGTCATATCCTCGGACAAGCGAAGCTCTTCATGTCATGCTTCACTCTATCCTCCCACCTAAGTTTTGGTCTACCCCTCCTCCTCAAGCCGTCTACTACCAAAGCTTTGACTCTCCTAACTGGTGCTGATGGTGGTCTTCTCCTAACATGTCCGAACCACCTCAACCGTCCTTCTTTCAACTTGTTGATGATCATCTCGACTCCAAGCTGCGCTTTATAAACTCCATTAGGGATCATGTTAAGCAATGTTTTACCATACGTCCACCTTAGCATTCTCAATTTTGCCACTTCCACCTTGTCAGCGGGCTTTCGTAATAGGCCAACACTTTGACCCATACAACATGGCCGGTCTAATTACGACTCTATAAAATTTTCCCTTCAACTTGAGGGGAACATTTCTATCATAAAGGACTTCAGTGGCCGCCCTCCACTTCATCCAGGCTGCTTTAATTCGGTTGGATACGTTTTCGTCAATCCTCCCAAATTTGTGCAACATTAATCCAAGATATCAAAAAGACTCCTTAGGTTGTAGAATATTGTCCCCAATACAAATATCCACTTCTTTGTTGTGGGCGATCTCCCCTTTACTGAAGTCACATCTTAGATATTATGTCTTCTCTCGGCTAACCCTTAGGCTGTTGTCTTCTAGAACTTCTCTCTAGTTCTCAAGTCTGGTGTTTAAACCTTCTGCCGATTCTGAGACTAGCACAATATCGTTAGCGAAAATCAAGCACCATGGGATGTCCTTATGGATCCCTCTCGATAGCTCATCAAGGATCATGGAAATAGGTATGGACTAATTGCCGATCCCTAATGAAGCCCTACTTCCATGAGGATAAACTTCATGTTTCTGATTGAGGTCCGTACACGGGTTTTCACACCATCATACATATCCCTAATAGCCCTAATGTATCTCCTTGGTGTTCCTTTGTCGACTAGGGTCTTCCAAATTAACTCCCGTGGAACGATATCATACGACTTTTCTAGATCTAGGAAAACCATATGCAGGTCTCTTTGTCTCTCCCTGTACTTCTCCATAAGGCTTCTAATAAGGTGTATTGCCTCGACTGAAGATCGTTCAGGCATAAAATCAAACTGGTTCTCAGACACTGATGTCTCTCTTCGCAGTCTTCTCTCGATCACTCTCTCCCAAAGCTTCATGGTGCGACCGAGAAGCTTAATACCCCTATAGTTGCTGCAAACTTGCGCATCACCTTTGTTTTTGAAGATTAGGATGACCTCATTAAGTCTCTACTCTTCAGGCATCTTCGCACTAGTGAAGATCTTGTTGAATAGGCTAGTTAGCAAGAAAGTACCCTCGTCCCCTATGCTTCTCCAAGCTTCTATGGGTATTTTGTCTGGTCCTACGACCTTATTTCTCCCCATCTTCTATAAGGCAATCCTCACTTCCGCATGGATTATCCTCGAGTAGTAGCATTCGACATGTGGCAGTCTACTAGGGCCAACATCCTCTTTGCGTCCCTCCGGTACCCTCGTGTTGAAAAGAGAGGAGAAGTATTCTCCTCATCTTTTCTTAATATCTTCTTCATCTGTAAGGGTTCGACCTTCTTCATCTTTTATAAAACATATGTCCCCTAGATCCATTCTTCTTCTCTCTCGAGCTTTTGCAATCTTGAAGATATCGTTTGCTCCCTCTTTAGAGTCCAGTTTCTTGTACAGATCTTCATACGCCTTTCTTTCGCTTAAGCTACAACTTTTTAGTTTTTTTTAGCTTATTTATACCTCTCATGCACCCTAAGCCGCTCCTCTTTGTTACCCTCCCGACACGAGAGTAGCTCTCTAAACCTTACTTGTTTTACCGCGACTATCAATTGCACCTCTTCACAAAGCCACCAAGACTCCCTCCGGGCCGTATGGGTCTTTGATGTCCCAATAGCCACATCTAGGTTATCCTTCGCCGCATCTTTGATGATACTTGCAAGGATGTTCCACATAAAATCTGCGTCGCATGCAGCTAAGACCTCTACCTGAGTAGATACACCCTCTGCAACTTTAGATCTGAAAGCCTCTGTTGCGTCCCTAATGAGATTCTTCCATAAGATTCTCGGCAAGGCACTCCCCTCCCTCTTGCGTTAAACACTCTTAAATATAATGTCCAGTACGAGCAGGCTGTGTTGGGAAGAGCATGCTTCTCTTGGGAAGACTCTACAGTCTTTACACGCCTCGAGGTCTCCTCTTCGCACCAACAAATAATCAATTTTTGTGCAACGATCCCCACTCTAGAAGGTAACCAGATGATGGTCTCTCTTCTTGAAGTGCGAGTTTACTACAACCAAGTCATGTGCAATATAAAAATCTAAAATCGCACGACCTTCTTCATTTCTCACTCCATACCTGAAGCCTCCATGGACACCCTCGTATCCCTCCGTCGCTGCCTCTATATGTACATTCAAGTTGCCCCCTAGAATTAGTCATTGGTCCATCGGGAACTCCATCACGACCTTGTCTAGAGAATCCCAAAAGGTCTTCTTTCCTACCTCACTCAGGCCCACTTGCGGTGCGTACGCGCTGATCACATTAACGGTCTCTCCATCAATCAACATCGTTAATGATATGATCCTATCACTACACCAGTTTACGTTAACAACTTTTTCCTTGAGACATGCTTTTAAAATGACTCCAACTCCATTTCTAGCGGTCGGATAGCCTAAGTACCAAAGCTTGTATCCATTTCCCTCCTTATTACTAAAACCCTTCCATTTAGTCTCCTGGAAGCACGCCATGTCCACTTTATTTCTCTCTAATGCATCAACAAGCTCTAAGAGCTCTCCTGTAAGTGAACCTACATTCCAACTACCCACCCTAATCCTACGAAAAGCCGCTGCCCTATTATCTCCTAGTCTCACTAGACCCGCCCAACACTCCCTGTCTGGGAAAACATAACCTCAAGTTACCACCACTTAGTAAAAGCATATTCTACCCTCACACGAGCCAAACCAAAGTCACAAAGCCACAAGTGCAAAAAGCCGAAATAAACAAGTCATACAATAACAGGCAACAGATAAACAAGCAATTTATGAAAAAAACAACAAAAATAACAATGAAAACAATAAGCTAGAACTAATTTAAAAATAATTTAAACACTTAGCTGTCAGAAATTTTTTATGGTAGTGGTCAGCGTTGGCTAGATGAGAGGATCCTTCACTCGTCGGACAAAAGCCTAAACTACACAAAAGGTCGATGAACGTCATCGTTGCGCGTGGCGGCGCATGACAGCTCCGCTGGTGGCCCGCCATATTGGGTTACAATCGCGGTGGAGAGGTGGTTTCGATGGTAGTTTTAGATTCGAGTGAAATGTAATGATGATGATGGTAGATTTATTTGAAGGAGGGAGGTTGAGAAAGAAAGAAAGAGAATGTGGAAACCGTAGAGGAGGGGTGAATACGTTTTCCTTTAAAAACTTTAAATCTTTTATATCAATTACCCGATCAAGTTTAACGCAATATAAGAAGTGTCGATAATAGGTTAATAATAGCTAACACATATTCTAACAATATAACCACACATACAATATTTAGTACAAAGAGGTACACAGCCTTAACTAATAATATATACACAACCATTCACACAATCATAAGCACAATGCAAGTATAAAAGTAAAGCTGTAAATGTAAAGAAATAAGTAAAGCGAAAGGTAAAAGAAAATGCAAACCGACACGGTGATTTATAGTGGTTCGGTCACGAATCTCCTCTTCGCCCCACTTCACTTCCCGATTATCCAACTCGAGAGTTACTTCACTAATCAACAAGCTCCTTTTCGGCGAAGAAAACCTTATACCAATGCTTGCATTATTTTCCGACACTAAGCTAGATGTCGAGTCCTTCTTTGGGTATAACCAAACCCGTTATGTTTTATGGCCCAACATAACAAACCATGTGTTTTTTATATGGCCTAAACACATAAACCTCGTTGCTTACATTATTTTCTGACACTAAGCTAGATGTCGAGTCCTAATTTTAGTTAGAAGCAATCTACCACTTCACCAATGTATTTTAAGGCCTAAAATACTAACCAACCCACAATCAACCCATCCAAATATATACATCATTTAGATCTACACACTACTAAAGATTGAAAGAAATGGACTCGATCTATATGTAACGAATGTTACAAATGGACTAACTAGACTACATAACTTCGGATCTTGAAGATGACCGAAGTTCTTCTCTTGCGCTTGAGGAAAGAAAGAAAGGATAGAAGATTGGATCACATTTAAACAAGATCTAAATAATGTTAGTGATCAAGTGATTTTAGTGAGAGAAAGAAGATTTTTAGAGAGAGAAAGACAACAAAAAATTCATGCAAAGAGGTGTGTTTTTCTGCCAGAAATAGTGCAGTATTTATAGACAGGAATCCCAACGGCTAGCTGGGGGCGGTCCTGGCGGTCCCAGATATATCTGGGGGCCGCTAGGCCTATATGGGGGTCGCCATTAGAGTACGCTCCTATTTTTTTCTATTTATAAGGAAGGTTGTATTTGGTATAGAAGCTTCTATTTTGGGGAAAAACCAGATTCAAATTTTATTATTTAAATAAAACATTTTTTTGGGTAAAGGGTTTTACCCCGGTAAATACATTAACCAAAAAACAGTTAAGTACATGGAATGTGGCTGAAGTACCACATTAACCTCAAGCTACAAACAGCTTGATAAACTAGTGTTTATGACATGCCATAAACACAAACAAAGCCTAGAAACGCATTACAAAATAACAATAAGGCCAACTAAACTAGACATGAACCAATATGAGAACATGAAATCCAGCGAGCATCCCGCAAACAAGCAGCAACACAATAGGAGCGAAGACGATCCAGGAGAGTTTGCCTCCTTAAAAAACCTTACCAAGAAAAACCCAATGGGAAAAACCCTGGATAAGGAAAAAAGAGTATAACCCTCACCTGGAATTCCTATCTTTTTTTTGGGTAAAAGGGACAACAATCCCCGGTTAAATATATTACACCAAAAAACATTTAAGTACAATGGAATGTGGCTGAAATACCACATTAACCTCAAGCAAAGCTTGAACAACCACTAAAACACATGTGACATGCCACAGTGTGCTAACCTAACAATTACATACCCAATTACACCAATTGGGAATAACCACTTTAACGACCACAAATACCTAATAGACCACCAAATAAAAGATCTTAAACTCAACATAATCACCGAAATATGGAGTCAGGGAGATTCCAAAGGCGCTTGAACAGCAAAGCATCCTTCGACTTCTTAAACGTACATGAGAGAAGCTTAAGCCTAATGGAAGACTTAATACAATCCGTAACCTGAGAATGAGATCGTTTCTGATTCATGAATAAATGAAGATTACGCTCTTGCCATATGTAGTAGGAACACGCTGCCATAACAAGCTTGGCAACCACACTTTGAGCTGATCTTCGCTTCGCAAAAGGAATCAACAAATCAACAATAATCGAAATAGACCCAATCACATTGGGGAGACCAACCAAAGACTTCACCGAATCCCAAATCTGTTTAGAAAAAACACAATCAAAGAATAAATGCTCATGAGAATCCAGTTGTCCATCGCAAAGCGGACAATGCATACTTAAAATAGCCCCGTTAACATCCCACATACGCAAAAGGTCTTGAGTCTTCAGCCGACGCTTATCAACAAGCCACAAATGAAATGCATGACTAGGAATACAATCCGCAAACCAAACCATATCATACCAATTAACCACCGCATCCCTAGGTTGAATATAATTCCAAACAGCATTAACGGAAAAAGGTTTAACAATCTCTAGCCTATCACGCCATTCCAATCTGTCTTGCATAGCTGAAAGAGTAGGAACAGCCACCGAATTAAAAAGAGGATATTTAGAGAACCAATCAGTAGGCCATGACCATTCTCCATTATGAACCGCATCTTTAACCTTAGAATAGAAATAGAATCCAGCCATATGAATGTCTCGATTAGATACAATAGCAGCAAGAGACCGAGAAGTGGACCACCGATCAAACCAAAGAGAGCAAGTTGCTCCATCACCAATACGAAACCTAAAATGATCCTGAATAAGAGGTCGAAGTTGGAGAAGTTTCTACTAACCCCACGTCATACAACCACAATATGGAACATCAAAAAAATGCCTACCTCTCAACTTATATTGATGAATCCATTTAACCCACAACGACTCCTTCCTAGTTATGAGATTCTAAATATGAGGAACCATGAGAGCTTTGTTAATTAAATCAAGCCTACGAACCTCAAGCCCCCCTTCATTCTTTAGAAGATAAACCACTTCCCAAGCAAACTTCGCTCTCCCTTTCTTCATCTCCCCATGACACCATAGAAAACCCCTCATTAGTTGCTCAATATCAAGAAGAATACGACTAGGAAGGATAAATACCGAAGCCCAATACACATGCATAGAACCAAGGACCGATCTAACAAGTTGAAGCCTTCCAGCCGCCGAGAGCGATTTATTCTTCCAATCATTAATGCGACTACGAATTCGATCAACCAACTCTTTACAATCCCTAAAAACTAGCCGAGAGGAAACCAAAGGAACTCCCAAGTATTTTACCGGAAGACGACCCTCTTCAAAAGGAAGAATCTGCAAAATAGAAAGCTTTGTATGGTTTAGAACATTGCAGAAATAGGCCGTGCTCTTAGGAAGACTAGGAGTAAGCCCGGAAGCATTCTTGAACTCCTCCATCGCCTCCATAATAACCTTGGCAGAATACGGATCACCATGAGCAAAAATGAATAAATCATCCGCAAAACAAAGGTTAATGATCTCCAAATCAGAACAATAGCGATGATATCTAAACCCATCAGAATCCCGAACCTTACGTCTCAACATTAGCGTAAGAACCTCCATAATTAAAGTAAAAAGGTAAGGAGATAGAGGATCGCCTTGTCTAAGACCCCTTTTGCCTTTAAAGTAGCCATGAAGAGTACCATTAATGCTTAAAGAAAAGGATGTCGTGGTAACACACTCCATGATCCAATTTGAATATGATGGCAATATTTTCGACTAATGACACAGTACCGGTTGCTTTTGTTTTGCTCATTATGGAGCTTTTTCTTGAGACAAACAGGTTACATAATGGTTTTTGACGGATCAAATCTCTTTTCTAATTGACCTTGCACGAACAGGGTGCTGCTATATGGTTCGTATAATATGGTGATCTGGTCGTGAGATTAAAAGAATGATATGTTCTCTATGGGGGCATGAGAAATCCCGGTCGGTTGGGTTCTCTGCTGCGTTTTCAAAAGAAGCTTGGTATTGTGGGTGTTGATGTTGATAATGTATCCAGTGAATGTTTTAAGAATGGTTAAAGCTATTGAAAGAGCTTAACCATTACAATCAAAGCTCTTATCCCTAAGGTTAATGCTCCCCCTTCTGCGAATTAATGACTACAGGGGCTATTTCGTGTTGTAACGTTTTGAATAAGTGTATTAGCAAATTATTGATACTTAGGTTTTAAACATGGTTTGGACGAACTTGGGTGAGTCCTAATTCAGTCGGCATTTTATTCCGGGTCGTTCTATTGCGGATAATATTTTGCTCACTCAAGAGCTCATGCATAACTATCACTTGGATCGTGGCCCTCCTAGATGTGCTTTTAAAGTGGACATTCAAAAGGCCTACGATACGGTTGATTGGGCTTTCCTTAAATCGGGTTTCTTATGGGATTTGGTTCAATGAGCGGATGATTGCTTGGATGTATGGAGTGTGTGTCTTATTTCGTCTACTCTATTTGTATTAACGGAAATCTGCATGGGTATTTTCAAGGAAAAAGGGGTCTTCGTCAAGGTGATCCGCTGTCCCCTTATCATTTCACTCTGGTTATGGAGGTCCTCACGCTTATGTTCAAAAGAAAGGTTATGGATTGGATTGCTTTTTTCCATTGGTTTGTGATAATTGGAGCTGTGATTAATCTTTGCTTTGCGGCACGTATCTTTTTATCTTTAGGCTTTATGGGGATGTTCAATCGGTTGTGGTTATCAAGGAATGTCTTGACGAGTTCAAGCATGCTTCGGGATTAATCCCTAGTATTCCGAAGAGCACGGCTTTCTTTTGTAATGTTTTGAATCATGTCAAGCTTTCTATTCTTAATGTCCTTCCTTTTGAGGAGGGTCGGTTACCGGTTAAATATCTTGGTGTTCCATTGGTGTCTTCTAGGCTCAAGGGGAGAGATTGTAAAAAGCTCGTGGAGAAAGTTCAAAATCGTGTGCTTGATTGGAAGAATAAAGCCCTTTCCATCGCAGGTAGGCTTTAACTTATTCGTTCGGTTATAAGCTCTAGTGATGTGTTTTGGGCTTCGGTCTTTGTCATTCCCAACCGGGTTCTAATGGACATTGAGCAATGCATGCGTAATTTCCTTTGGTGCCCTAGTAGTTCGTCTAAAGGTAAGGCCAAAGTGGCGTGGGAGCTTGTGTGTCTTCCTAAAGATGAAGGTGGTCTCGGTATTCGACGTTTGGAGCATTTTAACTCGGCTCTTTTGGTGTCTCACATTTGGAATCTTCTTTCGTTGAAAGAGTCGTTGTGGGTGAAGTGGGTCCATGCTTATAAGCTTAACGGGCGCAACTTTTGGGATGTTCCCATCCGTGGTAACATGTCATGGAGTTGGCGGAAAATTTTGCAGCTTCGGCCTTCCATTCGGGAATTCATTTGGCGAAAGATAGGTAATGGTTCTAGTACCTCGATCTGGTTTGATAAATGGTGTCATGAGGGGGGCCTTTAGCGTTCTCGTGTGTCCCCTAGAGACATACATAGGGCTGGTCTTACTTTATACTCGCAAGTTGGTGATGTTATTCGTGACGGTGATTGGGTATGGCCTCGGGTTCTCCTTGATAAATACCAATTTCTTAACGAATGTACGGTTCCTCTTTCGAATAATTGTGATACGCTGGAATGGCGTCTCTATGATGGTACGGTAAAGAGGTTTTCGGTTGCTCAGGTGTGGGAATGTATTCGGCCGAGAGCTGATAAGGTCCCTTGGGTCGATTTGATTTGGTTCGCCATGGGTATTCCTAGGCATGCTTTCAACTTGTGGTTAATTATCAACCATAAATTGAAAATGCAGGATCGTGTTAGTATATGGGACTATTCGAATGTGTTGTGATCTACATGTCCTCTTTGTGAAGCTACTCCGGATTCATGACATTTGTCTTTATTTGTCCTTTGCTAATTCGGTTTGGGAAGTCGTATGAATATGAAGGGTGGTTCTTGGTCGAGTTTCTCTAAATATATGATATTGTCGATAATTTTGGTTGGTATTGCAGGGCGCAAGACTACTCATGTTGTTATTGCCAAGTTAGTTGTTGCGGCTTCAGCGTATTTTATTTGGCAAGAGCGTAACTGGAGGCTTTTCAAGAAGTCGAAGAGGTCCATTGATCAGGTTGTTTCGTGTATCTCTTCTTCGGTTCGTATGAAGCTGTTGTCGTGTGCTTTCAAACGCACAACAGAGGGAGTGCTTTATGCTAGGTTATGGGATTTACCTAATTCTATCTTTAGATGATTGTATTTTCCTTTTGTCTTTGTACCATTAGGTGGTTCTTTCCTAGTGGTGTTATTTGCTTTGTAATTTTGTAATTCGAATGGCATGTCATTCGAAATGGCTGTTCAAGCTGTATGCTTGAGGTTAATGTGACACTCAGTCACATTCCATTTGTACTTATTGGCATTGGGTATTAATATAATTTACCGGGGTATTGTCCCTTTTACCCAAAAAAGATTACGCTCTTGTCATATGTAGTAGGAACACGCTTCCACAACAAGCTTGGCAACCACACTTCGAGCTGATCTTCGCATCGCAAAAGGAATCAACAATCAACATATCAATCGAAATAGACTAAATCCCATTAGGGAGGAGACCAGCAAAGCTTCACCGACTCCCAAAATTGTTAGAAAAAACACAATCAAAGAATAGATGCTCGTGAGAATCCTGTTGTCCATCGCAAAGCGGACAATGGATACTCAAAACAACCCCGTTAACATCCCACGGACGCAAAAGGTCTTGAGTCTTCAACCGACGCTTAGCAACAAGCCACAAATGAAATGCATGACTAGGAATACAATTCGCGAACCAAACCACATCATACCAATAACCTCCGCTCCCATAAGTCGAATACAATCAAACGCAGTAAACGAAAAAAAGGTTTAACAATCTCAGGCTATCTGCCATTCCAATCAGTCTTGCATTGCCGAAAGAGTTAGAAACAACCAGACATTAAGAAGGGATTTTTAGAGAACAAAGCAGCAGGCCATGAATCCATTCTCCATTATGAACCACATTTTCAACATTTGAATATATATCGAATCCAGCCTATGAATGTCTCGATTAGATACAATAGTCAGCTAAGAGGCCGAGAAGTGGACCACGATCAAAACCAAAGAGAGCAAGTTGCTCCATCACCAATATCGAAAACCTTAATGATCGCCGAATATATAGAGTCGATGGTTGAGATAGTTTTTCCGTGACAACCCCACGTCCTCAACCATAATATGGAACTCAAAAATGCCTACCTCTTCAACTCGATATGATGATCATTTAACCCACCAACGACTCCTTCTCTAGTTATGCGATGTCCAAAATATGACGGAACCATGAGAGCTTGTTAAAATACAATCAAGCTAACGAAACCCATGCCCCCCACCTTTATTTCTTCAGAAGAACAATCCACTTCTCCAAGCAACCTTCGTCTCCCTTTCTTCTCTCCCCATGACACATTAGAAAAACCCCTCATTAGTTGCTCATATCAAGAAGAATATACGCTAGGTAGGATTAATACGTAAGCCCCAAACACTTCATTGAACCAAGGGATTTCCATCCCGGCTTCTAACAAGTTGAAGCCTTCCAGCCGCCGAGAGCGATTTATTCTTCCAATCATTAATGCGACTACAAATTCGATCAACCAACTCTTTACAATCCCTAAAAACTAACCGAGAGGAAACCAAAGGAACTCCCAAGTATTTTACCGGAAGACGACCCTCTTCAAAAGGAAGAATCTGCAAAATAGAAAGCTTTGTATGGTTTAGAACATTGCAGAAATAGGCCGTGCTCTTAGGAAGACTAGGAGTAAGCCTGGAAGCATTCTTGAACTCCTCCATCGCCTCCATAATAACCTTGGCAGAATACGGATCACCATGAGCAAAAATGAATAAATCATTCGCAAATGTTAATGATCTCCAAATCAGAACAATAGCGATGATATCTAAACCCATCAGAATCCTGAACCTTACGTCTCAACATTAGCGTAAGAACCTCCATAATTAAAGTAAAAAGGTAAGGAGATAGAGGATCGCCTTGTCTAAGACCCCTTTTGCCTTTAAAGTAGCCATGAAGAGTACCATTAATGCTTAAAGAAAAGGATGTCGTGGTAACACACTCCATGATCCAATCCACCATTCACACATGAAAACCAAACGCCAATAAAACCTCTTTCAAAAAACCCCAATCCACCGTATCATAGGCTTTTTGGATATCAACTTTAAAAGCACACCTAGAAGGGCCACGATCCAGATGATAATTGTGCATCAATTCTTGAGTTAATAAAATATTATCAGAAATTCTTCGTCCCGGAACAAAAGCAGATTGATTTGGACTAATAAGCCCCTTCAAGCTCTCCTTAATCCGGTTAGAAATAATCTTGGTAATACATTTAAATAATACATTACAGCAAGAAATAGGCCGGTAATCATTGATACGAGATGGAGAATTAACCTTGGGAATAAGGGCTATAATTGTGTGGTTGAGCTCTTTCAATAAATTCCCATTGGTAAAAAATTCTTGAACCGCACAAACAACATCACTAGCAACAATATCCCAACATTCTTTGAAGAAACAAGCCGTGTAACCATCAGGCCCCGGGGACTTGTCATTACCCATAGAGAATATAGCCTCCTTCACTTCTTGAGCCGTAACATGCTTAATCATATCCAAGGCCTGATCTGAAGTCAATCTATTTAAAAACAAATTATTAGAGTCAAACGGAGAAGTGATACCAGGTTGGCCTAAAAAAGCCTCATAATGAGAAACGAAAGCAGCCGGAACACCATCACCCGTGACCAGATCACCACCTAAATCAGTAACCACATCAATTCGATTACGACTAGTACGACCCTTAACCGATTTGTGAAAATACGCTGAGTTAGAATCACCAACTTTAAGCCATTCAATCTTCGCCTTTTGCTTTAGAAATCTCTCTTCCATGATAAGGGCTTCTGTAAATGCACGCACATAAACAGCCTCCTCATCACGAAGATCCTGATTAGTGGGATCCACATCTAAATCTTGTTGCACACGATCCATTTCAATACGAAGCTTATTAACATTATCATGCAGATTCCCTTTGTCATAAAGAAGCTTACG
The DNA here is from genome assembly GCA_026074375.1 of Tanacetum coccineum. Taxonomy (NCBI): domain Eukaryota; kingdom Viridiplantae; phylum Streptophyta; class Magnoliopsida; order Asterales; family Asteraceae; genus Tanacetum; species Tanacetum coccineum. Next base: position 77,421 of record BQNB010006780.1, on the reverse strand, counting down.
AAGCGGTTTCTTCAAAGACTTTAACTTTTTTACAACACGGAACATATAGAACCCACAAACCTGATCACTCCAGCCTTCCTTAACCACCTCTTTAAATCGAGGAAACGTAGTAACCACATTAGCAAATTTGAAAGGCTTAGGATAGATCTTATGTTGTAACGGAATTCGCAAAACCGCTGGAGAATGATCCGAGATACCATACGGTTGGAAAACTGCATAGTTCCCAATAAACTCATTACTAAACTCGACATTAGCCATGACCCGATCCAACTTTTTCAGAATACCATTCGAACCTTGGGGCTTCTGATTCCACGTGAATTGAAGACCAGAACGAGGGACATCAATAAGCTCAATTTCTTCTATACACTCTTTAAATTCACGCATAGATATATCCATGAAAGACAATCCAGCAGAAGCATCCTCAATATTCAAGGCAGCATTGAAGTCACCGAGAATACACCAAGGCCTATTATTGATAAAGCATTTATGCATACACAAACTATCCCATAAGCCACGCCTATGAGTATACCGATTGTGAGCATATATAAACGAACAAAACAGCTCTTTTCTTTCCGCCTTGATCCAAATACGAGTATGCATAACTTGATCACTTTGAGAAATAATACTAGTATCAACAATATCGGCATTCCAACCTAAAATAATTCGAGTGCCTTTAAAGCAGCTAGAACTATTCGATGCCCAATACCAATGCCGAAACACACGCTTACATATAACATCCAGCCGAGAACTAGCAATATGAGACTCCAAAATAGCACAAACCGCAAGATTATTTTCATTAATCACATGACGAACCTCACTTTGTTTTGGGGAGAGATTCATTCCCCGAATGTTCCAAGACGCAACACTAATCATGAGCAACCTCGGCATAGGGAGTGCTTGCCCCCTTATTGTCATACGTCACATTCCTACGATCCTCTTCAGCCACCAATTCTTCATCTACATCTTCACTATCGCTATCATTAATGACATTAAAAACGCCACTAGAGTAATCAGGAGCAGAAAACCAATTATCATCCGTATCACCACCTAAAGAAGCAAAGGAATTTTTAAGCTCTATACCATTCCCGTTTGTAGAGGAACTTGGATCCTTGTCCGCACGTTTAGAATTAAGACCAGCACCATCAGAAAGTTTAAGAGACGATTCCCCTTTCTCCACACGTCGATATACCATATTAGGTTTAGATTTAGACAATCGAACTCCAGCAACTTGTTTCTTAGGGGCAGTCCTACTTTTCTTCCTATTAACAGTAGTAAATCCTTCCTCATCCACCTGATTAGTAGGAGTAGATTTAACCTCCTTCACTATTTTGGGGCACTTGTCATCATTGTGATCAAAAGTACAGCATGTAGCACATCGTGGAGGCTTCCATTCGTATTCAACCTCAATATTATCCAATGAGTGTCCCTTACCATTCGTGAACGGAACAACAACAACCAACGAATCCATTAACTCCTTATCAGCCCTCATCTCAATAAGAACTCTAGCATACGTGCATTTTCCCCATGGGTCAAGACACATGCTGCTCGTGTAAGAATCAAACATGATTGGTCGACCAAGTTGAGTAGCAATAAGACTGAGTCCTATCTCTGAATATGCAAGAATCGGCACATTGTGCAATTTGACCCAAACAAGAGCTTGGAATCTTCCATTGGTCAAGCAGCAAGCGAGACCTGGTAGTCATCTTCTTGAACTTGAAAGTAATAAGCTTCAACCGCATCAAAGAGGTAATAAGTTGAACAATATGATCCGCAGTCAACTTCTTCTTTTTAAACAATCTTGAATTTCGTTCATTCCATAAGCAATAAGTCATAGCAGCAAGCACAATCTGAGAGATAACATTGGAAACCGAGGATCCCTTAGAAGGAATAAGAAATGCAAGAACATCCACAAGGCGAGGAGGCACAGAAGACATGCCAATAAATGCACAAACCTGAAGCCAAACCTAAGAAGCGAACGAGCATTCAAAAAACAAATGAGAATGAGAATCAAGAACCATTTCGCACAAAGGGCATCTAAGCAGGTTTAAGTCGATACTAGGACCGACATCCCATTGCCGCAGCCTACCTTGAGTCTTTAGCTTCTCCTTAATCAAGAGCCACATATGTAAAGCATGTCGAGGGATACAATGAGGAAACCAAACAACATGATATCAATCAACAACATCAGCTCTCAACCAAAGAGAATCCCATGCTCTAGCAACCGAGAAGCGGTGAAATACCCCATGAACATCACGCTAAACAATTACATCATTTAACTCATTATTAATGTCTGGAACAGGAATATTAACAACATTTGGAAATCTAGACAACCAATCATGAGGCCATCTCCAAGAACCATTAGAGATAAGGTCACTAACCGTATCCGAAAGAGAAAAGCCAAAACGAACAATGTTTCTAACCATAAGCATATCGCAAAGAGGGCAAGCATGTAACACCCCCATATTTGACATATAGCAGTGGAAGCTAATCTGGGGTATTACTTCATGGATCAACATACATAATCATAGAAAACGACTCAAAAGAGACGTTTTGGAAAATTTAGTTATCATTCAATATCATATCAGAGTTTTACAAAGGAGGTCCCAAAATCTAGAAACATAAAGTTTGAATGATAACAGTTTAGCCATCTTCAAGTCCGTGCCACTCCGTGCCATAGGTTGCTCAATTACCTGAGATAAACATGCTAAAAGGGTCAACACAAAGGTTGAGTGAAATTCATAGGTTTTCAGTTATAATAGTTGAGTACAAGTTCAATAGTGGGTTACGTTGTTATACACCCATAAGTGTAATAATTGCAATGAGTACAATTATTATGGAAAACAGTTTGAATACAAGTTATCATAACAGTGGGTTACGTTGTTATACACCCATAAGTGTAATAATTGCAATGAGTACAATTATTATGGAAAATAGCTACTACCCAAAGAGATACTGGGAGCTACTACCCAAAGAGATACTGGGAGCTACTACCCAAAGAGATACTGGGAGCTATTACCCAAAGAGAGACTGGGATGTCTTATGGGAAAAACCAAAAAAAAAATGGTGTATCTTAGGCAATTAATATATAGGATAACATTATAGTTGGAAAAAAAACACTTGTATGTATAGTTTATAGCTTGAAATTCCCACACTAGATTTAGAAAACATATAAAGGATGGGACTATTCACGTGATGGAACGCCATTTTAATTCAATTTATTTTTAAACTCCCCCCCCAAACAATAACTTAGTGTTTAATTCTGTTTTAAAACAAGCATGTTATCCCCTCAGCGAGTTTATAAAGTGGTAAATAGTAAAGGCGAGCTATAGAACTTCCCTTAACAGTACCAGGAAATTGATTGATGGCAAATGTATATCTAGTGAAAGTTATGGCTTTGTCAAACGACCTGAAGTAATATGTCAAGTTTAGTGGGATGGTTTTTTGTTTTCAAAATACTTTACAAAGTTTAATGAATATCTTTGATTTTATTCAAATTATGGAAATAGTGTTCAATATTCGGGCTATCATAATCCTAAGCGCCATGTAGTATCGTTTGACGGGAGCCAATGCACTTTAAATCGTAATACCCAGAACTCGTCAAAAGGAATAAATTCAAAATGAACCACTCTTCATATGAAATTCCTATAGTAACGTGATTCGATAAGATCTTAAGCTTTCTTAAAAGTTAGTGATGATTATATTTATGTTTAAATATATAACGTATAAAATGCGTCGTATGTTATGATTTTACTAACGATATATGTGTCGGTTTGTGGTTTTAATAAAATCTAGTTTTTATCAAATATTAATATATATTTTTATATTTTAATATAAAAAGTATATATTTTATAATTTTTAAAGTTTGCAAATGTGGCCAAATATATACCCTTGGTTTAATAAAACTTTTACAACTTTTGTCCTTTATATATAAAGTATTTATAATTTTAAACCTTTAATTTGAACACTGGGCATTAAATAGGTCCTTCTTATAGTTTTAATACTTTAGAATAATGACATTTTAGCCCCTTTAGTTATAAATTTAGAAAGTACGATATATCCCCTAGGCATGGAAATTTTTGCAAAATAATGTCCAAAAAAGCCATCAAGCTTATTTAAGGTTCCAAATGATATTTGCAGGGTTTTTAGTTATTAGTAATAAGCTATAAAATAAGTTGTTTTTAATGTAACAAAAGTATTTAGAACAATGATTCGTTAGCATAGGAAAGAAATCACAAAACGGGTTGTTTTTAGGGTTTTAACCAAAAACACATGGGTTTAAGGATTCAAAGCTTCAAACAAGAGTTTATATATGATCTTAAGAGTATTATGAACATTCTAATATAGAATATAAGCTTATGGAACAAGATCTTAGGCTTACTTGAGCTAAAATGGGTCGAAATAGGTTTTTATGACTCGTACGCCTAGGAATGGCTTCAAGACTTCGTTTTTCTTGCTTCTTGGCTTCTATTCTAAGCTTAGGGACTTCTCTTGATCTTCTATTGCTGCTAGGGAATGGTTGGTGATATGTCAAGTCTTAGTGTGATAGTTTATGTTTCAAAACTTCATAAAGTTTAACGTATATCTTTGATTTATTAAATTATGGAAATATTGTATCGTTGTTCGGGCTATCATAATCCAGAGGCCATGTAGTATCGTTTGAGGAGCCAAGGCACTTTAAATCATAAACCCAACAAACTTGTCAAAACGAAAACTCAAATGAAACCCTTCATATGAAATTCCCTAGTAACGTGATACGGTAAGATTTTAAGTTTCTTCAAAAGTTGGTTGATGATAAATTATGTTAAATATATAATGAAATAATGCGTCGATTTATGATTAATAACGATAAATGTGTTGGGTTTTAATATAATCGAGTTTTATAATATTAATATATATTTTTATAATTTATATAAAAATATTATATTTTATATTGTTAAGTTTACAAAATTGGCAATATATACCTTTGGTTTATAAACTTTTACAACTTTAGTCCTTTATATATAAAGTATATATAACTTAAACCTTTAACTTTGAAACTTGGCAAAATAGGTCCTTATAGTTATAACTTTAGAATAATGACATTTTCAGCCCCTTTAGTTATAAATTTCAAAAAGTTACGATATATACCCCTATGCATGGAAATATTTGCAAAACAACTCCAAAAAGCCATGCAAGCTTATTTTAGGATTCCAAATGATATTTGCAGGTTAGAAAAAGGATTCATTAGCTAGAAAATCAAAACGAGTCATTTTTAGGGTTTTAACAAAAAACACATGGGTTTGAGGATTCAAAGCTTCAAACAAGAGTATATATATGATCTTAAGAGTATTATGAACATTCTAATACATATTATAAGTTTATGTAACAAGATCTTAGGCTTACTTGAGCTAAAATGAGTCGAAATGGGTTTTTATGATTCGTACGCCTAGAAATGGCTTCAAGACATCGTTTTTCTTGTTTCTTGGCTTCTATTATGAGCTTAGAGACTTCTCTTGATCTTATATTGCTGCTAGGGAATGGCTAGAACTCCATTTGAGTGTGTGAGATGAGTTTGAGGTATGAATAAAAGTGTTGTGTATGTATGCGTATATATAGGGTCAAAAACCCTTGTTACCCAAGTTTTCTTGTCATATAAGGGTTTGATAAGTGTCCTAGCTAGCTGAGGTAAGTAAGATATGCTATTAGGATGAGTAAGGAAGGCTAGAACTAGTTATGAAGATGTGGAATATGTGTTTGGAGGCCACAATAAGGAAAGGGTGACAAGGTGGTGACTTTGCCAAATTGGTGGCCAAGGGAGGAGATAGAGGTGCTTGTAAGCTGCTTGGTGACATAAGGGTGAGTTCATGGAGGTCCTTGGTTAGTAACTTGGGTTTAGAATGGGTAAAAATGAAAGAAAATAGGTGGTGGGTTTGGTTTATTTTCGGGTTAGGGTTTAGGGTTTTAAAATGTGGATTAGGGTTAGGATTAGGGTTTAGGATTAAGATTTAGTGTTAGGATTAGGGTTAGGATTAGGGATTAGGGTTTAGTTTTAAGTTTAGGGTTTAGTTTTAGGTTTAAAGTGAAATTAGGGTTTTAGGGTTTTGTTTAGGGTTTAGGTTTTTAGATTAGGGTTTAGAATGAATTAAGGTTTAGGTTTAGGGTTTAGGAGTCATGCATTAAGTGCTTGTACCTTGTGTTAAAGTGGTAGTAAGAAACTAAAATGAATTTGGAGGTAAAATGACCTAGTTTAACTTTCTTGCATTATTAACTTGTACATTGAGCTTTAGAAAGTTGTAACTTGATTTAGGAGGGAAAAGATATTCAAATGTTGTGCTATGATACTTGTACACATGCTTTAAAGGCTTGTACATTTATTTTATATGTATACATTACATATAATTAGGGTTTTGATATAAACGTTAACGTTTAATGCTTGTTTTGATATAACGTTTTGAAAAGTACGTTAAATGGATAATGTACTTGGTAAAAATGATATTAAGATATAGACTTGACATATTAGGATGTTTACATGATATAAACATAGATAGAGATGGCATTGGTAGAGGTTGCGTGAGCTCGTTTACTTTAGAGATGCAAGTTACGTTGCATAATGAGATAAAGCAAAAATTTCCCTGTAAAAAGGTGGTATATATATAATAGATGGATATTACAGTGCATCTAATTTAATAGATGGATATTTACATTGATGAAAATTGCGGGTTGTTATAGTCTCCCTCCCTTAAAAGAAATCTCGTCCCGAGATTTAGTTGGATGCCGGAGTGATGTTTGAAAACAGATGTGGATACTTGGCACGAATTTGATCTTCGCGTTCCCACGTAAATTCTGGTCCTCTTTTAGAGTTCCATCTTACTTTGACTATAGGAATACGACTTTGCAGAGCTACGTGTGGATTCGTGGTTGATTCGTGTGGTTAAACAAGATCAAATTCGTGGGTCAAAAAGAAGTCAAAAGAAAAAAAACAAACCCGGATTTTTGGGCTTAGATGTGTGAATGTTTATGTTATTAAGCAAGATCTAGGCATAAGGTAACTAATTGCATAAGAGAAATCAAGTTAAAAGGTCAAAAAGGGTAATTATTAGGCGATTTTTGGTGGAAAAACTTGTATTTTTCTTGTTGCGTTTTGACTCTCTGGCAAAGTTCTTGTTGCGTTTTGATTTTCTTCTTGTTGCTTTTTGATTTTTTTTGGTTGCGTTTTGATTTTTTATTAAACAGGTTCAAAACGCAATCATTGCGTTTTGGTTAGAAGATATTTTTAAATATTAAAATAATCAAACCCCTATTTCGAAATTTTTTTATGGTTGCGTATTTGGATATTTTTGATTTTATATGACTGCGTTATTTGTGCATTGGTTTTGACCAAATCTCAACCAATGCGTTTTGATAAAGTTCATTGCGTTTTGATTCAAAAGTCACTGCGTTTTGATAAAGATCGTTGCATTTTGCTTAAATTTCATTGCCTTTTGACCAAATCTCAACCACTGCGTTTTGGTGTCATTGCGTTTTGGTGCCACTGCGTTTTGGTTAAAGCTAGCACTGCGTTTTATCTAGAAATCTTGTGTGAAGAAAAGGGTTTCAGTAAAACAGCCATAACTTTTGATCCGTAAGTCCGTTTCAGGCCCGTGACCTCTCAAATCGAAGAGAAAAACGAGACGGATTACGCTATATCTACCCTTTAGCTAGTTACGGATTTTTCAAAGCCTAAAACCCTCATTTACTATGATTTATTGACATTTTTCATTTTTTGGAATTTGTGTTAGACTTGTTTTTGTTCTAGCTCACGGCCCATCTGTATTTTTAGGCCCGTTTCAGCTTGGTGAGCCTATTTAAACAAACAGCTGTAACCCTAGCCAGACAGTTATCAATTTTTATACAATTAAATCATTGGCCGCTGATTCCGAATCAAATCATTCACAGTTTTCTATTGATTTTGTAAAATCCCGTTAATTCATTTATCGGTTTTAATCATAGACGTGTAAAATCCCGTGAACGTGAATTGCATACACAACCACAACTTCAATCACAACACATCCACTAAAGATCCAACAAATCTTTTACACTTCATAATTCACGATAAAATGGAAAAGAAAGATACCTTATCTTCGTGTTCAGATTCGGAAAAACAACAAATGCAACTAATTCAAGACAAATCAAAGAAGTTGCTTTTGGTATCTTTTCAACGACTTCATTCAAACCTCAAGTGTATTTTTTAACAACGACCTTAAAGGAAAAGTCGAACCGTTGGATGGATTCAAACGGTATTTAACAGACACATTTTTGTCAGATTTTGAGATTTTACAGGCACAATATTCCTTAAAACATGTATCAAATTCAAAAAGCATGATAACAACGACATTTAAAGAGATTGGAATCATGGCTTCTTTTAATTTCTCGAGGGACACAGTTTCAAATGTTCATCAACTCACAGTTTTTTGAATGATGAATATTTTATAATGGACAGAAACTAATTTCAAGAATTACACTCGACTCGTTTTCCAAGAATTTCCATGCTACACTGATCCAAAACAATGGAATTTATGTTAAAAGTCGATTGAGAAAATGAGCGCTGCAATAAAATGGAGTATGACAGCAGGGTGAATGAAAGACTAACGCAGACGACAGAGGAAAGGTTGTTTGAGTAAAGCATTGGATGCTAGTTTAGTTATCATTGAAAGCAATGGGACAGAATCACAAGAGCAGGATACAAGCAGCAGATCAGGGAATGATGCACATGTTGATGATGCAGATATCAGACCCATATATAATGAAGAGCCAATGGTTGAGGTACAAATGACTGTTGATGATAATGCATCTCCTACAGGACAACAACATACTGAGCAACCTGAATCCAATAATGGAGGAGAGGTTGACCAGAATGCTGAACAATGAATCCAATAATGAAGGAGAGGTTGATCAGAATGCTGATCAATGTTATAACACACATCCTTTGCCTGCTAAATTAACTAATAACAGGACAATTGAACTCTCAAATCAATTACTCGAGTCTAAAAATGTTTGTCTCAAAAAGACTGTTGCCCAGTGTCAAAAAGATTTTGCAAAACTCGAAGCACATTGTATTAATCTTGAACTACAAATGGAAAACAATGTTTTAAAATCAGGGCAACAGAGTCAATTTTTAAAAGAGAAAAGTAATGAAGCCAAAGTTAAAAATGACATCGATGTAACTGAAACAATAAACATCGAATTGGAACATAGTGTGGCTAAATTACTTGCAGAGAATGAGCAGTTACATAAGGAAAAAGAGCACTTGAAACAGACTTACAAAGATCTTTTTGATTCTATCAAAAGGACACGAGTTCAGACCAAAGACCAGAATGACTCTTTAATGGCACAACTGAACAAAAAGTCTAATGAAAATGCTGATGTACTAGCTCAGATTCAGAAAAAGGGGTTTGCAATTGCAGCATTAAAAAATGAGTTAAGGAAACTAACAGGAAATAGTGTGAATACTAAGTTTGCAAAACCATCAATCTTGGGGAAACCAGTTTTACAACCACATAGAAACCAGTTCGTTGTTAGACAACCGACTGCGTTTAAATCTGAACGACCCAAAATTTCAAAAGAACGGTTTGCCTCCCAAGTTGATGTGAGTAACGATTTGTCAAAACCAGTCACTACACATTATCTGCCTAAGAGAAGAGAATCTGCCCCTGCAAAACCTCATTACATGATTGCAACTAGCTCATCTAGGTATAGCTCAAACGACATTGTTCATAATCACTACCTAGAGGAGGCTAAGAAAAAGACACAAGAACACTCTAGGATCCCTAGAAATTTTTCTGACACCAAACATTTTGTTTGCTCGACATGTCAGAAATGTGTCTTTAATGCCAATCATGACGCTTGTGTAATAAAATTCCTGAAAGAAGTCAACTCGCGTGCTAAGGTTCCATCCAATAAGACAACGAACAGAAACAAACCCGTAGAGCAAATAAGGGTTGCAACGAAACCAAATAGACAGATCCCAACAGGACATAGGTTTTCAATAAAAAGGACTTCCACTGTGCATGAGAAAACAACAAGTCCTAGATCTTGTCTTAGGTGGCAACCAACGGGTAGAATTCTCAAGACTGTTTGTCTTAGATGGGTTCCAACTGGAAAGACATTCGCCTCTAGCACAACAAAGGTTGACAGTGAACCCCCAAATGGTTCAAATGCAGATATCGTGGTCTTTCGGCACTGATTTGCATAATGCCTTTTCTCTCCACAGGATTGGCAAGTAACTGTCACTGGTAGCAGATTACTTCCAGTGGCTGGCCCTTTGTTTCTGTAGTTCTTGGTCAGATGACCCACATTGTTTCATATATTACACTTAACAGTGCAAGGTCCTGTGTGATGCAGAGTGCATTTCTTACATAAGGGACGGTTTCCAGTATATCTGTTATTTTCAGTTGGGGTGGCAGAATAAGCCATGAAGGTTTCTTGTCTTCTATTCTGTTGTGGTTGGTGATTATTGTATCGGTTGTTGGTGTTGGTGTTACGGTAGTTGTTGTTATTATCGTTACGGTAGTTGTTATTGTTGAAAGTTCTTCTGTCATAAAACTTTCATTTGTGATCACTTGATACTTGCACCGGGGTGTGTTTCTTCCTGATCATAGCCTTGGCTATGTTAATGGCTTCTCTGAGTTTGAGTTTTAGAGGCGGTAACATATTCCCTTCAATACTTTATAAGGCAATCCCGATGAAAACTTCCATCATTTTCTCAGAATCTGGCACCCATAGTGGGACAAAAGTTGCCATTTCCTGCGAGAATCTTCTCACATTATGTCTGAGATCATTCCCTTTTACAGTCAAATGTAAAAATTGTTCTTAATCTTCTTACTTTTAGTTCAGGGACAATCTTTCTTTATCAAAAGTTTCTTGAATTCAACCCAGGTTGTAACACCCCCAAAATTTCAACAACGCAGCGGAATACCACTTTGGGGTGCTACTTCATCGTGATTACACAAGTGCTAGATACAGAAAACGGACCTTAAATGTGTCATTTGTAACATTCTCGTTGATTTTCTCAAATCAAAATAATAGTTTGTCAATAATAGCATCACAAGAAAAGCTTGAAAGCAAACACAACGAGATTTGATCATTCATTAGTAGAAATCCCAGTATGAACTTCTTGTCAATTTAGACTCCAATTCACATCAGGAAATCCAAGTATTTAATTCACCTGAGAAAAACATGCTTAAAAACGTCAACATAAAGTTGGTGAGTTCATATGTTAGTTTAGATATGAATAATAAACCAAAGGTTTCCCAAAGTATATATGACCATTTAATTCCTTAAATGTCCTTTCAAAATATATATATGATTTCTAAAATCAACAGTTGCAAAACATGCCAGACCATTTAAATCTCCAAATAGTCGCCAAAACGTATAACATAGGACCACAAGATTTTCCCCGTGATAAAGCAAACTGCAACTATCACAAACATATAAACTTCCCGTGATGAAACAACAATGCAAACATCACGAACCTCCTGATTCGTTTCCTAAGCTCATGGACACTGAAGCTCGATCCAATCTTTCTTGCATTAATATATATTGCAAGTTCTGCCCGATTGATGTTTAACCCAAAACATCTCCATATTGCCTTCTATAATGTTCATTCCCTTGGATAGCTAGTCACCCGAACGGGCGAGTCGTTTCCCCAAATAGATCTATTTTAACTTTCGCGCTCACATAATGTAATTCACAACTACATCTATGCAATTGACAGTTTCTATGATAAAGGGGTCTCACTTGGGTTATTTCGCTACTTAGGCAACACGTTGAATCGTAAAGTATAAAATTGATTCCACTTGTGGTCCATTTATTAAAATGATGCTATTTTCATCCCAAAAATTATATATAATCGTTATCCAAACGAGTAAAAGTGAGGCTATGAAACTCATAATATCCTTTAAAAACGATCACATTGTTATAAGATAATCCAACAAGTAAAGAGTTTGTAGACAAGCATGTATTCCCCCTCGCGGGTTTATAAACATTCAAAAGATTGAAAAGCGAGGTTATGAACTCACATTGATGATGAAGAACGATCGACAGATAGGCATCTAATATGCACAACACGAACGGAAGACGAAGCGGCTCGATCAAGAAGTTGCAACTAATCTTAACGGCTAAGATCCACTAGCCTAGGATAATATATTTGGGTTTCCCGATGAATGGTTACATCAACGCTACACGTTGATGAAGATTTAGATTTAACGTTGTAATGGTTTGGTGGTTGGTTAAATAAATAAATTGAAAATATACGCAAAGTGTGTAATATATATTCTTTATATATTACTTATGAAAAATAACCCTTATATAATTCCTACCGTGAATTATATAATTAAGACAATTCATCCAAGATTAATGAAAAGTAACTAATATACATTGCAGGTTTTATATAATAAGTGTGAATATATTAATTACAACCAATTAGTTTTGACAAACATTTAATTTATGAAAAGGCTTTGTACAAAGGTTGACAAGTTACTAACGTTTTGAATTATCAAACCTGTTCTTGTAACAGTTTATAATCATTATAAAATATAAATAATATTTTATAAAATATATTTCGTTTCTTTGACAGGTCGTGTCTAAAATAGTTGTCTCATTGTACAAGTATAGTTTTCGTTCGTTGCTTAGGTTATTGTATAGTTATATTTTAATATACTTTTAAAATATAACTTTAGTCCCTTTATCGGTTTCTAAAATAATAGCAGTTTTGGTCAATCATAAATAAATATATAAAATAAAATTTATATATACTTCGTCATGACTTTTCCGTTTTATAATGTTTTTTTTTTTTCGAAAACTCAAACGTTTTCTTCATATATCAATATTATTTGCAATTTATTGTGTTCTCCAATTTTTCCCTCCCGCTTGTTTCAGATCATACACATATATATTCACGTTATTATAGCATAAACTACAATAGTAAATATCGTATTTATTTAACCATTTAGCCACTTACGAGAGTAGATGAGAATATCATCGATGAACACTATCACAAATTTATCCAAGTATGGTTTACACACACGATTCATGAGATCCATGAATACAGCAGGCGCGTTAGTTAAACCAAATGGCTTCGCTTGAAATTCATTATGTTTATATCTTGTTCTGAAAGCAGTCTTGGGAATATCTTTATCCCTGACTCTCAGTTGATGATAACCTGGTCTCAAGTCGATCTTTGAGTAAACACTCAAACCTTGAAGTTGGTTATTAAAGTAATCGATCTCTGGGTATTGGGTTCGATTCTTTATGGTAAGTTTATTCAACTCCTAGGAATTGATACATATTCTGAAAGATCCGTTTTCTTTTTTAAAAATAAGGACAAGAGTCCCTAGGTGAAGTACTTGTCGAAATAAAACTCGGCAGTGCGTGCCGACTCTTGTAGTTGGTTAGGTAGTTCCTACATTCTGAAGGAGATAATCTATAAGGTGCTGGGCTTACAGGTGTCGTCTTCCTAGAATTAGATCGATTTTTTGAAATTCTACTTGACAAATGAGAGGAAGGCAGGCTTAGATCTTCAGGAAATAAACTTCTGGGAATTCTCTGACTACACTGTATGTATCTAGTAGTTTCTGTCCGACTTATTTTTCCATTATTTGGGCTACGAAAACTTGACATCCCCTGGATATATATCTTTTGGTTTTTATACAGGATATAAGATTTAGTTGGGTTTTACTTTGGTTACCTTGAATGATTAATGTTTCACCGTCGATGGGAATGTGGACAACTTTCTCGTCACAGATGATCCTAGCATGATACTTGGATAACCAATCCATACCAATGACAACGTCAAAACTATCAAGTTTAATCGGCATAAGATCAATTTTGAAAGGTTGGTTTAACAAGGTCAGGATTGCACCCTGAATAACGGTGTTTGTGCTTACTAAGTTTCCGTCAGCCATTTCAATATAGTAAAAGGTATCTATTGTAATGGGTGGAATATTTAGCTTAGAGGCAAGATATATAGATACGAAGCTTTTATCGGCTCCAGAATTAAATAATACTCTAGCTAGATGTTGGTTTAGAAGGAACATACCCGTAACTACGTTTGGGTTTTGATGAGCATTCCTATCCCTTAGTATGTAGGCTCTTCCCTGGGCATTGTTGTTGGTGGTCTTTCGGCACTGATTTGCATAATGCCCTTTCTCTCCACAGGCATGGCATGTAACTATCACTGGTAGCAGATTACTTCTAGTGGCTGACCCTTTGTTTTTGCAGTTCTTAGTCAGATGGCCCACCTTGTTGCAAGTATTACACTTAACAATGCAAGGTCCTGTGTGATGCAGAGTGCATTTCTTACACAAGGTACGGTTTCCAGTATACCCATTGTTCTGAGTTGGGGTGGCAGCATAAGCCCTGAAGGTTTCCTGTCTTTTGTTCTGTTATGGTTGTTGATTATTGTAGCGGTTGTTGGTGTTGGTGTTACAATAGTTGTTGTTATTATCGTTGAGGTACTTGTTGTTTATGAAATTTCATCTGTCATCAAACTTTCATTTATAATCACTTGATACTTGCACCAGAGTGTGCTTTGTTACATGATCCATTAGCCTATGGGCTATGTTAATGGCTTCCTTTAGAGTTTGAGGTTTAGAGGCGGTAACATTCCCTTCAATACTTTGAGGCAATCCCTCGATGAAAACTTCCATCATTTTCTCAGAATCTGGCACCATAGTAGGACACAAGGTTGCCAATTCTTGGAATCTTCTCACATATGTCCTGAGATCATTCCCCTTCACAGTCAGATGGTAAAATTCGTCTTCCATCTTTTGGACTTCAGTTCGGAGACAGTATTTCTTTATCAAAAGTTTCTTGAATTCAATCCAGGTAATCTTGTAAGCTTCTTCTATCCCAATAGGTTGGGCAAAAGAATTCCACCAAGATAGAGCTTCTTCAGTTAAAGTACCAGTAGCAAACTTCACCTTGCAGTCTTCGGTACAGTTGCTACGGGAAAACACTGATTCAGTTCTTTCAAACCAGCGGATGAGACCAATAGCGCCTTCCGTACCTTTGAAGTTGATAGGTTGGCAGCTCATGAACTCTTTGTAGCTACATTGTCTTGCCACAGGAGCTTCTCTTGGTCTGGTGGTATTATCAGTATTTGCCATGTTAGCGGCTTGTGCTTCCAGAGCTGTGGTAACACTGTCAGCAACTAGTTTCCTGATGGCAGCCTGAGTCATGGCTGGTGCTTCAGATGTTGACATCCTTTTGGGAGGCATTCTATCAACATAAGATAACACGTAATAAGAATGATATCACAAGTCTTAAAATGATTAAAGTTCAAAAATAAACATTGTCACAATAGTGATATCGAAATCATAGATAATTCATATCAAATAAGTATCTATGATTTATTTAGAAATCATGGTATGATTCATAACGATGGAGACGGAGATGATGATATAAGAGAAGTTGTTTTAGGATGGATATATCGGTATTATGAAACAACAAGGTATAACGGGATTGCCATTGTATTATATCATGAACAACTTGCCTTTGTACTGTACATAGTCAAAATTTGACAAGTGTTGTTATTTATACCACACATCCCGTGGCTAGGTTAAAAGCTATAACTAGTATCTAATCTAGTAGTTCGATGGTCCTTTCTGGCTGTTCTTGAGTTCATAGATTGCATTCAGAAGACTTTCCTTGTCTGCTTGGTGACGGACTTGGATTTCTTCGATGATTTGTTCTAGATTAGCAATCCTGAAGCGAGCCAGAGCAATCTTGTTATTATTTCCCATTTGCTTTCTTTGAAGTTTAGCAATTCGAGCTTGAGCCTTTTGGAGTTCAGCTTCCAGATTGTCGAAATCTTGTGGTATGATCACCCAACCTTTTCTAAGACCGTCTATTTTGTCTTCTATGTGCTCAATTCGGTCGAGAGAGAGTTCATCCAGGTGATTTAGGATTTCCTTAATTTTCTCCTCGTGACGTTCCAGACTTATCTTACGAGAGCTTTCTCCCATCTCAAATTCTTGAGGTAGGGTAGAAGTAAAGGAGAATGATTGGTTATGGCATTGTTTCTTAGGTGACAATAATTCCTCTGGAAGAAAGAATTCTTGAGGATTAAACATTGGAGATAGCATTGTAGATGGAGGCATAATAGTTGGTGGTGGAATAGGTGATTCTTTAGCATAGCATGCATGCATGACCTTTATATATAGGTCATCATAAAAAAGTGAAAGAGTTGGTGAAACTATTGGAACTACACCAAATGAGTTAGTTGAAGAGCTAGAATAATTTTTTCCCGGTGAAGCTGGGACATAGTCCGGGGAAGCCGGGATATAGTCCGGAAAGTTAGAGGAAAAGGCATCATCAATATCAGAAGTAGGATGGCTGGGAAAAGACATCGCTCTGTTAACAACCCAGTAGTAAATAACATAAGTTATTTATATAATAGTATAATAGTTATGTATCTTTACATACTATTCAGGAGATGTAGTGGCACGGAGGACTTTCTTGGATGAAAAAAGAAAAGTAGTTATAGTTAAGGTTTTAACCTTGTTCTCTATAACCGTGGCTCTGATACCAATCTATAACACCCCCATTTTTGACATATAGCAGCGGAAGCTAATCTGGGGTATTATTTCATAGTACAACAGTCATAATAATAGAAAACGACTTGAAAGAGATGTTTTTAAAAGATAAGTTATCATTCATTATTTTATTAAAGTTTTTACAAACAGAGGTCCTAAAATCTATATGAAAACATAAAGTTTAAAAGTTTGAGATGATAACAGATTATGCATCCCTTCAAGTCCGTGTCACGTCTGTGCCATAAATGTTTAGTTACCTTGTAGAAAACAAACTAAAAAGGTCAACACAATGGTTGAGTGAAAATACAAGGATTCGAATAAATAGTGAATACAAGGTCATCAAAAGATGGCTTACATTGTTAGTACACCCATAAGGTATAATTGCAATGAGTCCAATTAATTATGAACAACAGTATTATTGCGTCTAATCTCATGGCACACACGACTGACTATGTATATATAATTCCATAAGATATATATAAAGAAAAAGGCCCCCGTGTATGTAATTGCCATATACCTATAATTTTCAAAGAAAGTGCTGATTGGTTACCTAATCCGGCTAACACAAACGGGATTGTCTTCAATCCCAATAGGCATATTCAAATATTCGACAGATTCACTCTCGCAAGTGATTAATGATCCATGATGGTGGGAGTCTTTTGGCATAAAGTGACTTCGATAACAGATGCAATAATAAATTAGGATAGCATTCATTTAGAAAACACTTGTATTCATGGTTTATAGCCTCACGGATTTATGAAATAGAAGATTTAAAAGTGAGGCAATTGAAACTCACCTTAACTTATAGAAATCATATTGACTGGCAAAAGTAATAACAAGTGAAAGTAACGGCTTCGTCACGCAACCTGAGGTGATATGTCAAGTCTTAGTGTGATAGTTTATGTTTCAAAACTTCATAAAGTTTAACGTATATCTTTGATTTATTAAATTATGGAAATATTGTATCATTGTTCGGGTCTAACATAATCCATGAGCCAAGTATTATCCGTATGAGGAGCCAGGGCACTTTAAATCATAAACCCAGCAAACTCATCAAAATGAAAACTCAAATGAAACCCTTCATATGAAATTCCCTAGTAACGTGATACGATTAGATTTTAAGTTTCTTCAAACGTTAGTTAATGATAATTTATGTTAAATATATAACGAAATAATGCGTCGATTTATGATTAATAACGATAAATGTGTCGGGTTTTAATAAAATCGAGTTTTATAATATTAATATATATTTTTATAATTTATATAAAAATATTATATTTTATATTTTTAAGTTTGCAAAATTGGCAATATATACCTTTGGTTTATAAACTTTTACAACTTTAGTCCTTTATATATAAAGTATATATAATTTAAACCTTTAACTTTGATACTTGGAAAAATAGGTCCTTATAGTTATAACTTTAGAATAATGACATTTTTAGCCTGTTTAGTTATAAATTTCAGAAAGTTACGATATATACCCCTATGCATGGAAATATTTGTAAAACAAGTCCAAAAAGCCATGCAAGCTTATTTTAAGATTCTAAATGAAATTTGCAGGTTATAGCTTATTAGAATAAGCTAAAATAAGATGTTCTAATGTAAAAAAAAGTTTAGAAAAAGGATTCGTTAGCTAGAAAATCAAAACTGGTCATTTTTAGGTTTTTAATCAAAAACATATGGGTTTGAGGATTCAAGGCTTTAACAAGAGTTCATATATGATCTTAAGAGTTCTATGAACATTCTAATATAGAAGATAAGCTTATGGAACAAGTTCTTAGGCTTACTTGAGCTAAAATGGGTCGAAATAGGTTTTTATAACTCGTACGCCTAGGAATGGCTTCAAGACTTCATTTTTCTTGCTTCTTTGCTTCTATTCTGAGCTTAGGGACTTCTCTTGATCCTCTATTGCTGCTAGGGAATGGTTAGAACTCCATTTGAGTGTGTGAGATGAGTTTTGAGGGATGATTTGAAAAGGTTACTTGGTTCGTGTATTTATAGGGCTTGGAAACCTTTGTGCCCAAGTTTTCTTGTTATCTAAGGGTCAAGTGCTGTAGTGTGATGACTAATGAGGCCTAGAGATGAGTATTGAGGGCTAGGGAGTGTAGCTTTGCAAAGTGTATGGTGTTGGAGGGGTGTTTGGAGTTCACGGCTAAACAAGGGTGACAAAGAGGTGACTTGGCCAACTTGGTGGCCAAGGGAAGAGGTAGAGGTGCTTGTAAGCTTCTTGGTGACATAAGGGTGAGGTCAGGTGCTTGGTTTAAAAATGGGTAAAAATAGGTGAAAATGGGTATCGGGTTGGTTTAGGGTTCGGTTTAGGGTATCGGGTTGGTTTAGGGTTCGGTTTAGGGTTCGGTTTAGGGTTTAGGATAGATTAAGGTTTAGGATTAGTGTTAGGATTAAGATTAAGGCTTAGGATTAAGGTTTAGGGCTTAGTTTTAGGTTTAGGGTTTAGTTTTTGGTTGAAAGTGAAATTAGGGTTTAGGGTTTCGTTTTTAGGGTTTAGGGTTTTAGATTAGGGTTTAGGATGAATTAGGGTTTAGGTTTAAGGTTTAAAAGTCATGCATTAAGTGCTTGTACCTTGTACTAAAGTGGTGGTAAGAAACCAAAGTGATTTAGAAGGTAAAATGACCTAATTTAACTTTCTTGCATTATTAACTTGTACATTGAGCTTTAGAAAGTTGTAACTTGATTTAGGAGGGAAAAGATATTCAAATGTTGTGCTATGATACTTGTACACATGCTTTAAAGGCTTGTACATTCATTTTATATGTATACATTACATATAATTAGGGTTTTGATATAAACGTTAACGTTTAATGCTTGTTTTGATATAACATTTTGAAAAGTACATTATATGGATAATGTACTTGGTAAAATGATATTAAGATATAGATTGGACATATTAGGATGTTTACATGATGTAAACATAGATATAGATGGCATTGATTGAGGTTGCGTGAGCTCGTTTACTTTAGAAATGCAAGTTACGTTGCATAATGAGATAAAGCAAAAAAAATTCCCTGTAAAAGGTGGTATATATATAATAGATGGATATTACAGTGCATCTAATTTAATAGATGGATATTTACAATTATGAAAATTGCGGGTTGTTATACATGAATTTCTCAATGAAATTTCTTAGCTGTTTAAAATTTCCAGTCATTTGCTTCGAGCACCCGCTATCAACAATCTAAAGGACGAGTTGGATCACCTGCACCACATGAAGAAAATACAGATGGAAGAGTGGACAGTTTAGCTACCCATTGTTGTTTGGTAACTAGTGTTCTAGAGTGAGTTTAACACTAGCTCTCCTCTTAAGAACACTTGGTTGTGTTTTTGCAGTTGGACTCTTAGGTGACCAACTAAAACTTTGTTGATTTTCAAATCATTTCTGCCACTTCCTACTCATTTTAATTTTGGTTTTCATGTAAGTGCTAAGTGTCCTACTTTGTCTAGAATCTGGAGTTAGTGATGATGCATGAGAGACCTTATTCGTTTCTTTTTGGGGTAGCAACACTAAGCCTAGATTTCGCAACTACAGGAGTAGCTCCTAATTTATTAGATTCCGCTGCTACAGGGGAGGTAAACAAGGCTCTTTTCACTGTAGAATTCATAGATAAAGCATAACGAGCAACACATTTATCATCAGAAATTATAAAAACATCTTTGCCATATGAAACACATACAAGATTTGAACCATCATTCATTGCGTTTACAGTTTTTGCATTTAATACATTTGTCTTTGATTCAAAAACATTCGAATTAAATGTATCACGCTTATTAGAAACTAAACTAACACTACTGTGAGATTTCTTGACATCCTTAAAAGTGCTCTTAGACTTAGTATGCAGCAAGACTCTTTTATTTAAATTATTATCCTTAGACTCTGGTCTTCTAACACTACTAGAACTTGCTACTCCTATGGAATTAGAAGAAAACATGTTAGATTTAGCAACTGGCATTTGTGTTTCTATTTTTATGACTCTATACATTCCTCGTGCGATTACATTTGAATTCTTTTTCATATCCTACTCATTTTTAGGTTTAGAACAAGAAGTGACTGGTTTTGACTCAAACTTTTTAACCTCAACCTTAGAAAACATCTTAGCCTTTAAATCTTTGTTCTTGTTCATTGGTGTTACACAAATTAGTTTCCCTAAGGTTGTAGATTTTTCAAACTTAGTGTTTACATTCTTCCCTTTTTCAACAGTTTTAAGCTTAGCTTTGAGCTCAAAAATTATCATAAAAAGATCTTGATTCTTAGAACGCACATCACCATAAGCATATGTCTTTTGATTGACATTTGCAATTAATTTATCAACTTCCCGTTGATGTTGAACCCGTGTCGTTTTTATTGAGTTGAAAATCTTTTGATATTCAAGTTTTATATTTTCTCTTTCTTGGACAAAATATTCAAATTGAATATTCAATGACACGTTCTCGCCATTTAACTTTGCCATTTTTAACTTCAAAGAGATATCGCAAGCAGTTTTCTCTTTTTGATGTTGTAGTTATAATTTAAAATTAATGCTTTGAGTTTGAGATCTTTGAAAATCATGTTAAAGAATTTTGATTCTTTTTACCAAATTTGCTTAAATATCTTTGGAGTCAGTTGAGATTTTCTTCATTTCAATTATCAACATTTCATTTTTTTTTGTTCAACAGAAACCATCACATAATCCCTAACTTCTCTTTCTAAGGATGCTTCCAAAAGTCGATCAATTTCTTTTTGAAAAATTTCATGTTGTTGTGATTGATCATCAACTTTGCTTTTCATTGACTCAAAAAATTATAACATCTCCTGTACTTCTACTATAATCTCCTGTTTAAGTTCGTTTGAGCATTTGTTCAACATTTTTGAAAGCAGAATTACCTCCCTAGTAAAAATGCTTCTTATATCAGCTTTATTGTCATAAAAAAAATTTGTCTATGTTGATGTAACGATGAATATCAATAAGTTTTCCCAACTCGTTTATTTCTTTGTCTAGATTAACAAAAAGTTTTAGTAATTGACTCTCGTTTGGCTTCTTTATCGGAGGTAAATTCAACTTTTATAAACTCGATTCAGGAGATACATTAGAAGTAGAAGGAGGTGAAAGATAAGTTTGTTTAGTAGAACCTTATTTTTGAGGAACAAATGATTCATAAAGCTTATTTAATTTTGTATAATCAAGTGGAATCATTTTATCTTTCCTTTTCAATCGACTTTTTTCTGTGTCCTCAAAAGTTTCCTCAAAATCTAGTAAATTAACCTTCAGTTCAAGATATTTGAGATTTTTTCCATTATACTCTTAGGTTGTGCTTCAATAGCTTTCTTAAGACGTTCTTGATTCTTATAACCCAACTCATCTTTCATGTTTATGTCATAAAATGAATTTGGTGTTGTACCAAGCATATGAATGGTTTGAAGTGAATGTGACATTTTGAAAACAACTCATTCATGAGATTTGAGTTTTTCTTCTAATGTGACAATATCATCAAGATACTTGTCCTTTCTGACTTTGAAAACCTTTTTGAAAGATTCAGTTTCATTTTTTATATTCAAAGATTCATTACTTGCTTTTAAAAAAATGACCACGAATCTCATCTTTCTTAAATTTAAGTTTCTCAAAGTTTTCCAGTTCAACACTTATTTGTTTTTAAAAATTCTCATATGCAAATTTGTAATTTATGAATTGAACTGGTTTCTTTTCAAATTTTATAACCCGTTCCTTACATGTCTCAAGTTCTCTTTGTAGCAACGCTTTTTGCTTTTTCAGCTCATTATTAATTTTGCGTTGACTTTCAGCCTCTACTTGAACATTATAAATCAGGGACTCAATATCAACATAAGGTTGATCATGAGCATTTGGATCATGTTCAGCTTGTCCACTATTATTGTCCACATAAGGATTATCAGAAATGATATCAGAATCAATTTGATCATCAGCAGATGTGCGTATAACAGTTTTGAGTTTCTCATGATTTCTGTGTTCATGATCACTCTTTGAAAGTAATCCATTTATCATATCGATTTGAGAAGCATTTACCTCACTGATAACTTCAGCATCATAATTCGGTTCAGCATCAGACTTGTCATTAGTAGGTTGAATGCGTGCCATTATGATCACCAATGCATTAAGATCTACCTGGACATCACCATAAGCAGTTATGAGCATGAAGTCATTTTCTTCAGCCTCCAAATTGACTCCAGCTTCATCTTTTGCGGCTAGCAGCATCAGTTCCCTGAAATACTTAGCATCATGAACTCTGGGTTTTCGAAAATCTCTTGCATAGTGGCCTTTTCCATTGCAGTTGTAGCACTAAATGTTTGTCTTTCCCAGAGTTAACTCAATTATTAGAATCCTCTGAACATTCTGTTTATATTCCTCAATCTTCTGAACCAAACCATTTTTTTGCCTTAGTTGCTTGATTTCGGTTTGTCCTTCCTACATTCCTGTTACCATTCCCAGCATATCCAACATTCTTGCTTTGTATATCCACACGACCATCTTGGATCACATCTTGATTCCATGTGTTTAATGACGTACAAAGTCGATTATTGGTATGAGTAGAGTAATGTTGAGTGATAGATCATGCCAATAACATCATTGTAGTTAAAAACTTATCTTTTTGAGCATCTCCATGTATCTCCCCTTGATAATCATCATCGTAATCAATCACATATGAAGGATGAGTGACATAGTATGGCTGTGGTGAACGAGAGTATGATGGACTTGCATGAGAATATGGAGGATTTGCATGTGAATTTGAAACTAAAGCCAATGGATCATGATTCCTAGCAACTTTCTTTGCTTTAGATGGTTTGACATTAGGTTCAAATTGACTTAAGTAATCATATAATACGTTATAATGTTCTTTTTGAGAATAAACTTTTGACGAGTCAAGGTGACATATTTGCTCCACTCAGGTTGCAATGAGCTAAGTAATTTGGTGTTGATGGATATTACAAATGGTTTAACTTCGTTCTGATCCATGATGTTTATGAGTGTTGAAAACCTCTCATACATAGATGTCAATGATTCACCATTCTCAGCCACTAACTTATCAAACTCATTCATGAGCCTTGAGTGTCTTTCGTGCTCACTTATGTCTATACCTTGCATCAGTCTTTTGATCCGATTCCACATGTTTTAAGCATCTTTACAAGCATCTACAGAATTATAGATATCATTGGGTATTCCTTAAATAATGTAGGTCATCACCTTGATATTTGCACAGTATTGTTTTTTTATCTTTAGGAGATATGTCCTTGATTGCTTCATATATCTTTTGTGTATTATCTTTTGGATCAAATATCTCTCTCCTTTTGTAAGGACCATTATCAATTGAATTCCACATCAATTCTCCTTCTTCCCTTTTGTTATCAAGAAACCTTAAAAATCGACTTGCCCATGGCACATAACTCCGTTTAACTAAAATCAAAGGTCTACCTTCAGCTCCCGATTCCGCAAGTGTTTGTTAATTTTCAGTTGACATGATGTGAATCAATCAATGAAAACTTAGATCATTTTGGAGATAAAGACTTTCTGCCGTGAAGCCAAGAAGTAACACCAACTAAACTTGTATTACACACTGTTACGAAACCTTAATTATTTTTGAAAGCTTGAAGTTACGAAAGCCCAATAGCACAAAAGCCCAAGTAATAGAAAGTCGAATATCCGAAAGTATGAATTTTCAAAACCTGAAACACTGGATTACAAAACTTTTAGATATGAAACTTAGAATATGAAACCTCAAGTATTAAATCAGAAACTAGAATACGAAACCTTGAATATGAAACCTGAATTACAAAACTTGAAGTACGAAACCAAAACCAAAATTCTGAAACCTTGAATACGAAACGGAAACCACAATCCTGAATCCTGGATTAGGAAACCCCAAATACAAAAGCTCCAATCTACAAAACTGAAACCGGTTTCCAAAAGCAGCACAGTATAAGAAACAGAACGGTTACCGAAAGCTCATAGATACGAAACCTTGTTTTTCATAATGTTAGTTTGTGCTGATGTCATACGGATATTTATACGGCTAGGAATAGGTGAACCAACGGGGGTCACACACGTTTACACTTAGATATCATTCTATTGATGTTTATAATAATATAATTATATATTTATTATTTAAATTAATATATGATTTGACGAAAAAACATTAACGGTCGTTAATTAGTTCGTTATGAATAATTAACTATAAAGGTTTTTTAATTAATGGTTAATTAAATGTAATTAACCATAAATATTAGAAAAGTCAAAAAGTCAACACCAAGGGATGTTTGGGTTGACTTTGACCGGATCTAGGCCCAAAGGGGAAGGGATTGAGTTTTGAGCTATCTTTTCCTACAAGTTATGTATTTTAGGTAAACCCTAAACTCATATACTATATAAGGAGGACCCTAGAGCTCAAAATTATCATCCCATTCTTCTCTTTTCTCTCCCTTTGGTCGAACGAACCTAAACAAACTTAGGGTTTTTTAGTTTTAATTATTCTTGTGTTCTATTGCTCGTTGGTCAAAAACTAGCATTCGGGAGATATCGTTTTACGTGTAGTGTTGATACACATGGAGGTTATTTATTTTAGTAACTTAAAGTGGTTTTGGTTAAGCACGATTAAACAGATGTGCATGTAAAATTACTGATTTTGTGTTGGACGACTTAAATCGAGTGTGTCATTCAGAACTTCAACCCGAGGCAATAGATGGGGTTAAACATGCAACTTGACATTGTAATTCTAGATTATAATGCCTTGTGCCCCATACAAGCTAAGAGTTGCACATGTTGGCAATTATTAGACGTTGATTACCTTTTTGAGTTATACCATTTCTAGTAGATCAACTACATTAATGGTACAACATCAAAGTTGGATCTTAAACTCTTGATAAAATTAATTTTTTATTTATGTATAAACATGAGTAGTTAATTTTTATAAAAGATTAATTATCGAAAATAATGAAAATGAACTTTGCAAGTTCTTTTAATGTATTAATGCAACAATACCGTAAACAAAAGTTTGTTCTTACTTATGGAAGACAAACTGTATCTAATTTTCCTAATGGATAAGCTAGACTATTTCCTATACTTTTTTACTTATGGAAAAAGTTATAATAGGAATGAAAGAATTATCATAAATTCTATTCGAACTCATACCAAACTTAACATGTTAAGTTAATTGGACTTCTTATTCTTTCAAGATTGCTTTAATATCCTTATTTGGTTTTGAAATCTTTGAATCATAATAAGAAACTTAGATAACTAGAGAACATGTGTCTATAGCTATCAAGATTAAAAATATCTTGTTGTAAACAAGACAAATTTATGAGGTTTGATTAGAACGCGGAAATGTCATCACAATATTGGAAAAGGCAATAACTAGAGATCTCGTGTCTATAGTTGTTTCCATAAAACCAGTAAGAAAAGCTACACACCTTAGGTGTTAAGAGCGGATAAAGGAGGAATTGCATGCCAATTTTTTAAGTTAATAGAATAGCTGAGATAGTTAGAACTTGAACACACTTCCTTAAATATCTAAGCACCTTAGCAATAATGAGTAGACATTCAATAAATGGAAAGATAAATTGCAAATTACTTTCAGTGGTGAAGGAACGCTCACAGTGTTGTCAGATCGAGTGGGAGTAATGCATTTTATAAATGAAAATGACAAACTTGTAATGTTGTCAAATTCAGTGGGAGTTATGAGATGTTTCCTCATAAGCATCCTACTTTATTTCTGGCTTGGCATGAAATAATAAATTACTTTCCAAAGTGTGAAACATCTTCTTTTAGTAAGAATCAATGTATATTATCTTTGATAACTTGTTGCCTTTGAGATGTCACTTCCGTTTAAGGTTATCTTTGATAGTTATGCATGATTCCTTATTAATAGATGGAGTTCTATATACACTAGCTATGAGCTTGACACTGCTATATTGTCAATACAAACAAACTAACTAGTGTGGTGTTGTTTTATGCAAAGAAGTTGTACCCTGCACAAGTGGGAGAAATCTTTATTGTGTACAAGGAACAACTTAGAACAATATGACTAATGTTTTCTCTAGACTGCAAAGTAAGAAAACTATTACTCTACTAGGACTTTTACACATTTAATGTATGTAGCCCTATTAAGAAAATGTATCAAGATAAAAAGGTAAGCTACATGATTATGTTTTCTTGGAAATCATAAACATGGAGTTTAAAATTAACTTGGAATTACTATTGAGACCACTAATTGGTGCTCATTTGTACTTTAGTTTAACAATTGTTATGTTTTCTTGTTAAAGACATGTACAATAAGTCCTTTACTTATGAAAAAAACTTATAACGTAAAGTAAAAAAGTTAACTTGTTATGTCTTCTTGTTCAAGACATGTACATAAAGTCATTGACTTGGTCAAAGACATATAACAAATAGTAATATATTAGATGTTTATGTCTACTTGTTAGTACATACACATTAAGTCATTGACTTGGTCAAAAACTCATTAGAGGATGCAATTGGCTTAGTAATACTACTGATACCATTACGTTTTAACCTAAGTTGGTAAAATAGGAGAATCCATAATAATATAAGATCAATCTTATTGGAATACCATAAGTTTATGGTATGTCCAACAAGGATAATCAAACTATATGTTGATATTGTTTTAATTCTTGATGACCTTAACTTATTTAACTCCTAAAAGAGATCAAGGTTATATAATTGAGTATGTCATGGATATACCCAATAAGACTCCAATCTAAAAGGTTAATTAAGATAAAATGAGATGAATCTCATTGTATCTTGATTGAGGTTCTAAATTTGGTAAAAATCCCTTAGAGATTATTATTGATAAATGCCTAGAACTGTTAAGTGTATATTGTTGGATACCCAAAGGAAACAATGGGATACCATTTCTACAACCCACACGAGAACAAAGTTCTGTTGCTCGTCATGCTGAGTTATTTGAAAATAGTTTCAAATGTACAAGAAGCGAGTGGGAGTCTCACTTTGCTAAAAGCGAGTGGGAGTAATATAGGTCTTGAATTACTTCAAGAAGAAGATACATAAACCTTCTAAACGCACTGGCAAATGTCATACTAAGGCAAAACATGCAAATGATGAACCTTAGAATGATCTTACTCATATTCATAGATCCGCAAGGATACCTCATGATATGTTTTCTATATCAATGGTAAGGATTAAGAGTTAGAGGATCACAATGAACCTGCTAACCATAGGAGATACATTATTAGATCTTGGATTTAATAAATGACTTAAAGACTATAAATGAAAAGATGTTGTCCAAAAGGAGATAATCATATTCTTGAAAAAAAATTATCTATAACCTATCGGTTTGTTGATGAGGTTTAAATGAGTTTCGTTTTAAAGAAGACTCATAAGGACAATATTGTATAGATATTTATTGCACGTCAAATGACATAAGTGTTTACTCGTATTCAAGAAATTGACTATGATTAAAACTTCCTCATTTATGAACTTTAAATATATATAAAGATGATTAAATTGTCATACTTATTTTCTTGGAAGGAAATATGACAAATTGGATTTCAAGAACTCTTTATTGATTGATTACCTAGCGAGGACGATATGTAATCATATGAGGTTTTTATGAATCCAATATAATCTTTACGAGTATACAAAAATGCTAGAATCTAAGTATGGATTAAAAGCACTCATCTAATGAGCATAATCTTAAGTTTAATTGTTAAATAAATCACTTGTTGGATTTGATTTTTAACTATAAATAAGATAGCTCAAGAGTACATCTGAAAGCTAGTGGGAGTAAAATTTCTTTTTACTTTTCTAAAATAGATTATGTTATTGAACATAACTAGAAACAATTTATTTATCTAAGTAAGATTTTATCCCTTAGATTGAAATAAAGTTTTCTTAGTGAAGAATTTAGTAAAATGAAACATGAAACCTATGAACAATAAGTTTTGATATCAATAATCATATGCGTGAATTAAGTCCAGGTATCAATACTGAAATATCATATGAGTGAGAGACATGAATGAACTATCTCACTTAGGTGAGATTGAACACATGAATAAAGGCTTTAGTACCACTATAGTATTCATTATGGACTTCATATTATATATGTGATTAGTTGTATCATTTACATGAGTGTAAGATGATTTGACAACATTAGAATCTAATTGAAAGATATTAGAAGGAACATTCTGATTAATGTTTAAATTAGGAATTCATTCCTAAATTTATAAGAAGATACAAGGGATATAACATTCGGTAATCATATAAATGAACATTATGAGATTAAAAGCACTCATCTAATGAGCATAATCTTAAGTTTAATTGTTAAATAAATCACTTGTTGGATTTGATTTTTAACTATAAATAAGATAGCTCAAGAGTACATCTGAAAGCTAGTGGGAGTAAAATTTCTTTTTACTTTTCTAAAATAGATTATGTTATTGAACATAACTAGAAACAATTTATTTATCTAAGTAAGATTTTATCCCTTAGATTGAAATAAAGTTTCTTGTGAGAATTTTAGGAAATGAAACATGAAACCTTGGAACAATATGTTTGATACATTAAACATATGCGGTGAATTAAGTCCAGGTACAATATGAAATATCATTGAGTGAAACTTGAATGATCTATCTCACTTGGTGAGATTGAACACATGAATAAAGGCTTTAAGTTCCACTAAAGGATTCATTATGGACTTCATATTATATATGTGATTAGTTGTATCATTTACATGAGTGTAAGATGATTTGACAACATTAGAATCTAATTGAAAGATATTAGAAGGAACATTCTGATTAATGTTTAAATTAGGAATTCATTCCTAGAATTAATAATGAAGATACTAGGGATATACATTTCGGTAATCATAGTAAGATCATTATGATCAACAAACCTTGGGTTTGTATGATATCCAAACATTATTAAAGAAGTGTTTAGAATTTACGGTAGGTTAGCATAGTGTTGTTGGTATACACTAATGCTTGTTTTAATTGAGATGATACTTAATTTTTGTAGAAGCAAGTTTTTCATGATAACATTGATGGCTACATATGTTTGGTATAAAAGCATGGTTGCATAATACTGTATTAAAAGAATAAGAATGCTTTACAGTTTGGAATACTGTTGAGATGATTATCTTTATTAGGATGTTTTGTGTATGTCATACATCTTATGAAATGTAATGTGACTAGACTCATATAAGTAATACTTATAAGTGAGTGCACAGTTACAAAATAACAATCATCATATTATTCAAAGAATTTCATTATTTGTGATTTTTTGAAATAAGTATTTTCAAAGTCCCACAAGATCATGACCTAGTTGATTTGTTCATGGAACCTATGCCTTATCACAAATTATGGTTGTTGTGATAAGACATTTAACTAGGATCGTCATTGTTAGCCTCAAAATATTAAGTCAAACTACGAATCGAGGTCTTTACTTAGTAAATGTTATAATAGGCTAGAACAGGAATTGGGCTCGTTAGTTAATCTGATATTGTATGTGTTTTGGACTAAGGTTCAAAGTAAACCCGAGCCCGACCTATTAGACAAATACCTACGGCCCAACAAAAGCCTCTTTAGGCCGGCCTATAGGAAGTATAAATACCCCTCTCTATGTGTGGAGAGGGTGTTAGTTCTCATTTGTAACACACATACTTTTGTGAAATCAACCACTATTTCTTCTTTCTTACTTTTTCTCTCTAACTTCTCTCTAAACTTCTCTCCAAATATTCTTGTCATCTCCTATCTTATTTTCTTGTGTTAACATGGTGAAGTAAAGTGATTACTTGGTTCCCACAATTGGTTCTTAACAAGTGATATCAAGAGCTAACCGGGGGTGTTTTGTATTCATGTTGTGTTGTTTGTGTTTTCAGCTTATTTATAGCTTCTTTTAAGCTAATTTGTGGCTTATTATGCCTTAAAAGTCACTACTTGATTTTTTTGGTAAAACGGTTCAAGCTTCCTAGTGTCACATCATGTCTTATTGTATATCTAAAAGCAACTTGAGCTTATTGGCTGTTTTAGCTTATTTCGGGCTTATTGGGTAAAAGGATTACTTCGTCCTTTGTTTAAGCTTATTTAAAGCTTGTTGTTCTTGGCTTATTTTGTGGGTCTTTTCGGTTGGTTAAACTGTTTTTCTGGTTTAACAGCTTATTTTCAAAACTTATTATTTCTGTGCTTATCAGATACACAAGGGGACACAGATCCACCTTTTTTGCTTTCTAGGACAATTTTTTGTTTTTTTTGCAAAAAGAAAAGAAATAGTACAGGAGGGGCGAATTATACCAAAATCTGAGGGGAAAATTATACCGAACCATCAGGCGAATTATACCAAACCCATCAAGCGAATTATACATGTTTTGGTCTAGGCGAAGTATACCGATGACACTAAGCGATTTATACCACGTGTCTAGGTGAAGTATACATGGGCAATTTATACACTATGACTCAAACCTAGTCAACTTGGTAATTACCGAGTTGACCTATTCAACTCAACTAAGTCGAGTCAAAGGTCAGCGACAAAGAAATAAGCAAAGTGAAAGAAGTACAGACTCACGTTTAATCTAGTACAACATCAACTACAACATCAACAGCCTCAACATCAAAAACAAATCCAACATGAACTAAACCTAAAAACCCATCGTCACATTTAACCATCCCCCATCAAACTAATACATCTTTCCAAAAGACTCGAAACAGATAAACAAAACTCACATACAATCTTAGATTTGTTCAACTTTTATTTCCAATCTTTTAAGATTTTTTTTAGTTGAACACAAAATCATCATAGATCATTGTGAAGGTATTAAACCCTCTTCAATATACGAAATTAAAGAATGACTTATAAGAATTATGTTATTGTCATTCTTTGTTTCGATGACAAACAAAAACGAATCACTATACACCTACCCGAGACCTCTTTTATGAGATCTTAAAGCCGATTCTTGCACGTCTCTTCAATCGAATAACATGAATTGATAAAGAAAAGGGCTCGTGTAAAGTGTTGCTTTGGATTAAGGTAGGATGAATGGTTGATGGTGACTGGGTGAATAAAGAGAGATGGATGATAGAAATTTGTTTCTTGTCTGCGTATGAATAAAGATGGAGGCGGTTGTGATTAGGTTTAGGGTAAATTAAGCATATAATTAGGGATAGGTTGCTTTATAGTAACTATTTCTCTATTATAGAATCGGGCCTTAACAAAGCTAGTAGGCTGGGTATGATTATTTCTTTTGGGCCAGGTTTGTTTTAACAAAAATTATGGGTCGAGTTCATGATTTATTAGTTTTAGGCTCGTGGGGTGTTAAAAGACTGGGTATATGCAACATGGGCTGATAACTATTAAGTGATTGGGCTAGGTAATGTTGGGCCTGAAATTACTTCTAGTTTATATGTTGGTAAGGCTAGTGATTATTGGATTGAGCCGAGTACTAAAACACTATCATGACAAGTTTGACTAGACAATATTCATTCGTTAACAACAATTCAAAACAACATTTGTCCTAGTTTAAAAACATTCGAACAACAACACAACAAACACAATACATTACACTAAAATGATCCTTATAAGATTCACTAAAATGATAAACGGCTAAGGATTCGCATTATAATGACAAGGGGTATGCATAGAAAGAGGGTATTGATTTTGAGGAATCTTTTGCTCTAGTTGCTCGCTTGGAAGCTATTCGAATTTTCGTCTCCTACGCTGCATAAAAATACTTTCCAATCTATCAGATGGATGTTAAAACGGCATTTCTAAATGTTCCACTGAAGGAGGAGGTTTATGTTGCACAACCGGATGGGTTTGTTGATCTTGATCATCCAGAAAAAGTTTACCGTCTAAGGAAAGCTCTATATAGATTGAAGCAAGGTCCAAGAGCCTGGTATGATTAACTCTTAAATTTCCTAATGTCCAAAGGTTTTACTGAAGGTACAATTGACCCAACTCTGTTTACGATAAGATACGGGGAGGACATTCTACTTGTGTAAATTTACGTTGATGACATTATTTTTGGGTCTACAAAATCTAAAATTTTCTAAAAGATTTGAAAAATTAATGCACAGTAGATTTCAGATGTTCTTAATGGGGGAAATGAAATTTGTTTTAGGACTTCAGATCCACCAATCCCCAAGATGTATCTTTATTAATCAGGCCAATTACGCTTTAGAAATACTTAAAAAACATGGTATGTATAAATGTGATAGCATTGGTACACCAATGGCTACTAAACCAAAACTAGATGCAGATTTGAGTGGTACACCCGTTGACCAAACAAAATACCATAGTATGATTGAGTCACTCATGTATCTGACATCTAGTAGACCAGACATAGTGTAACCAGTATGTTACTATGCACGTTATCAAGCAAGACCAACAGAAAAGCACCTCAAAGAGGTTAAAAGGATCTTTAGATACTTAAAGGGTATAATTAATATGGGACTCTGGTATCCAAAAGATTCTGGCTTTGAACTAACCGCATTTTCAGATGCTGATCATGTCGAATGCATTGATACTCATAAAAGTAGGTCTGGAGGAATACAATTCCTAGGTGATAAGTTAGTCAGCTGGATGTCAAAGAAGCAGGACTGCACCGCAATGTCATCAGTAGAAGCAGAGTACGTGGCGTTATCTGCAAGTTGTGCTCAAGTAATGTGGATGAGGACACAGCTTAAGGATGGCTTTAATTACAACATAATACCGTTATACTACGACTCTTAGTCAGCCATAGCAATCTCATGCAACCTAGTGCAGCACTCCCGTACCAAGCACATCCATACTCGATATCACTTTATCAAGGAACAGGTTGAACGTGGTATAATTGAATTGTATTTTATCAGAACTGAATACCAATTAGCTGACATATTTAATAAAGCCTTACCAGAAGAAAGGTTTCAGTATCTCATCAGAAGAATTGGTATGATATGTTTGATTCCAGTAGAACTGGAGGTTTTGGCAAATGAATCAGCTTGATATATTCATCAAACATCGACATGTAAATATTTTTAAAAAAGAAAAATACACATATATAAAACCTATAAAACCAAATAGAAAAATATAAAATTTTCAAAAAGAAAATACAAAATCAGAAAATTCAAAAGTACCAAAAAGAATCTTCTCCACATATCTCTTGGAATCGATAACATTTACGTACCAAGAAATGTCGATTAATATTGTCACAGGTATGTAAATGAAGTTCGAGCAAGAGTTCAAATGTTTCAAAACATGTCATTTCTAATTTTTCTTAATGGTTTATGTGCAAAACAGTACATAACCCGGACTTCAAATAAAGGAAAGTTTATCTATAAAGATAACTTATCCTAACAATGAGAAAAGCAATTTTCTCGATCCTGAGCTGTTTTTACAAGACATTCAAAGTTTTGAGCTTAAGAAAGGACTGTGTACGTATAAGTACACTTATCCTTAGTGTTAGAAGAGAAGTCTTCTAACATGTGGTTTTTCAAATAGTCGAACATAATTTTTCAAGAATTTCTCAATGACAATTCAAAATCTTTCAAAATTGTGTGTTCAACACTTCTTCCCCACAAAGCTTTAAAAGACAACAATATTTCAATAGGTTCTATTTTTAAGGGGGAGTTTTTCGAAAAACAAAGTTTTAATGTTTTTGGATACATCATCACATGACAATTCTTATATATTTAAAACATTATACAAAATCTTCATAACAACTCAGTAATAATGATGACAATTAAATAGAATGTTTGTTATAAGATGATCTAGTGTCTGAGCACAATTTTTCAAGAATTCTTCAATGAAAATTCATAATCTTTCAAAATTGTGTGCTCAACACTGTCTCACCATCAATTTTATATTCATTTTACAACTTGGTATCATTTTTTTGGTGTCAAACATATGTAAAATTAAGGGGGAGCAAGAAGAAAAAGTTCCACATAACTCATGCTGTAACATTTTTCTCCTCATGGTATTTTCAAGACAAATTTTAATTACTTGATATTTCAAAGACTAAGTGAATTAGTATTTAAAATAAGGAGAGAAATATAATTAAAATATGATCTAGAAAATAATAAGTGATCTAAACGACTTAAAGTGCTTTATACTCTACGGAAAAAGGTTTTATGGTTACGATCAACTACCCAACAACCTATTAATTCACGATGATTCTGAAGTCATAAGGTGGTTAGGTTAGGTATAAGTCCTATGATCTAACCAGAACCGGAGGGATCTACCCAGGGACAATCCATAGTTAGAAATAGTAGTCCTTAGGTATGATTTGGAGAAGAATAAGAAACATGATTAATGCTGACTAAGACATGAGTTAACACTGGAACAATCACAAAAAAGTGTTAGTAATGATGTCTTGGTAAGCATTGAAGGGGTTGAAGAATAAAAAAGAAATGTATGGATAAAGGGTGAAAATAAAGCAGCCTTCCACACACTTTAGACAGAAACCGAGTCAATACATATGCTATCAGTTTTCACAAAGAGGAATTCTGGTATTGAAGACCAAACATCATAGTACCAGTAATGCACTACACAACCCTTCCCAGCCATTCAAGTTTCTCCTAAAAGATACTTGTCTCATTTGTTACGGAGATACACACGACTTCTATTGACTTTCTCACTCCGAGTTAGTTAATATTAAAAAGGTGGCAGTTTTCTCCAGCCTTCGATTACTAAAACCAAAACGCACTAATCGAGTCTAAAGCCAAGAGATAAATAAAATAAATCTCATTAGGACACATTCCATGACAAACACTTGTTGAACATCATTAAGTTCACAAGCTGTTAATAAGAGTCCTACATATTATCCTTGTGATTATGCCAAAACATTCAGAGTGATACTCTTTGGTATTCACAGTGACGAATGGAAATCCTTCGAGTGTCAACATCAAACAGCAGTGTGGTAGCTGACTTGCGAGATTTTATATGAATCAAGCTTGTGTCAACTTGATATCGATTTTGGTCCAGTAAATGAATTGATGAATCAATAAAAAAGATAGTAACTATTTGAATCACTCTTATCGTGTTGTCTGGTTTGAGACGTTATGGTATTGAGAACAAACAAGTACGGTGAATCTAATGCATCTGCGTTAGAGGATCTAACACTTTGAGCTGGAAACCCTGTCAAGGAGGTTCTTCTAAATTGAACCTACCTGATCACATGTACAGTATCTATGTTGTAAAACGGTCCTCATAGAATCGGAGGTTAATGTAACCAAACCGTGACGAATGACAAAGCCATATTCCTCCATATTTGTTTATCACTAACATGAAAATGCAGGTACTCACGACGGTGTTACAACCTTATTCTAGCAGAGTCAGATTCATTACCACATGCTCATGCTCAAGCTTCAAAGACATTGATACGAACCAGATCGATAATAGAATTGATAAAAGAAAATAAACAAGATAGATAGTTTATATTGATAGGATAAACCGACCCCCCGATGGTTTATATTAATGAGATAAACCGACCCCCCAATTGATTAATAAATCAATACTTCATATTCATTCAACATAATAAGAATTACAACCCTAATGCCCTATTTATAATAAAAGACCCCTAGACTTAACTTGTTGACTAAGAAAATATAATAAAGGAAACTAAATATACTAATTAATTAATAATATAATTATGATAAATTATATTAATGCCAGATCTTATCAATACTCCCGCCGCCAAAAACACCTTGTCCTCAAGGTGTTGCTCCATAATTTTGCCTCACATGATTCCGAGATCCCATATCTTGACTTGTAGTTCTCCCTCTTGTGGGTCATAATCAAACATCAAAAAGTGTTGGAATGGCTGTTCATAATTTGCTAATCTATTGTCATAATTCAGCCTACCATCTATAGCTTTAGTTTGCCCAACCTCAATCACAACACGAGACTTTGTTTTCGTCCACACGAAAGGCCCTTTCATTTTCTTTCTCTTTCTATTTGCAGCACAATGTCAGAGACCCAAATGAGACCCCTTACTCTTATTCAAGGCACAACCAAACCCCTCTTTACCAACTCCTTTTTCTGTAATCTTTTTGTTTTGATCAGATGTCAAATCATCATAACATGGAGAATTTTGAATCGGTTTTGCGGGTATCGTGGTTGTTACTACGGGTACCTTGGTTATTTGACGCACTTGATCCACATGTGTTAATTGTGATGGAGCAGTACCCAAGATCAGTTGCCTGAGTTCCTCAAACTTCGCATCTAACTTCGCATATGATTCTTCCTTCATAGCTTTGATTCTCGCATCTAACTTTCCAATACCGTCGTTAATCTTCTTCTCCAAAGCATCCATGCTTGCTTTTGCTTTTGCCTTATACTCAATGAATTCAGCATCCAATTCAGCAGTTTTTTTGTTAGTCATGACTTCTGATGAACAATAGCCGATGACCAGTAGCTGATGAATAGTAACCGCTGAATAGTATTATTTTTTTTGAAACCCTGTCATCGAAACAGCTCTGATACTAATTGATACGAACAGGATCGATAATAGAATTGATAAAAGAAAATAAACAAGATAGATAGTTTATATTGATGGGATAAACCGACCCCCCGATGGTTTATATTAATGAGATAAACCGACCCCCCAATTTATTAATAAATCAATACTTCATATTCATTCAACATAATAAGAATTACAACCCTAATGCCCTATTTATAATAAAAGACCCCTAGACTTAACTTGTTGACTAAGAAAATATAATAAAGCAAACTAAATATACTAATTAATTAATAATATAATTATGATAAATTAGATTAATGCAGGATCTTATCAGACATACAATAAGCATCAAGATTCAAGAATCAAGAAAGCTCAATTATTAAATATAAAGACTTCCGCAAACTCTGATATTAAAGATCTTCCTTAAAGAAATTAAGATTTTCAAGACAAAAGTTGTCAAGGGAGATTGTTAGCAAGCTTTTAGGATGATGAAAAGTATGAGCATGTTGGTCAAGACACAAGATCGCAAGATGGCAAAGACGATCAAGACATACAAGGAAAAGATTTAAAGATCTCGGAACAAAAGACAAAGTCGAAAGAAAATGACAAAGGCTCAAGATCAAAGATCAGACAACATGAAGGAACAAGCCTACAACAAGATAAAGACCAAGACAAAGACTCAAGAACTTAAAGACAAAGTCTAAGGAAGCAAGATTCAAGATCTCACCCTAGAGAATTCGAAGTGTAGTTAAGATGATTCTTTTTATGTTTGATAATCATGATCAATACAGATGCGAGAAACAGAATCGTTAAACTATGGAATGACTATTGATCCATATCCATATTTAACATTGTATCTGAAACAAAGGGATACGACTAACCTAAAACCATGGAAAGCTGAGTTGTTTACCAAAATTGTATACTCGGGTATTTCTAGGGGCATTGATGATGTTTCTAGACTATTCCTCAATGTTAGTATGTTATATTCTATGACCATGACATTCACAAGTGGGAGCTGTTGGTTTGTGTTCATGTCATACAGATATTTATACGGCTAGGAATACGTGAGCCTACGGGGGTCACACACGTTTACACTTAGATATCATTCTATTGATGTTTATAATAATATAATTGTATACTTATTATTTATATTAATATATGATTTGACAGAAGAACACTAACGATCGTTAATTAGTTCGTTATGAATAATTAACTATAAAAAAATTTTAATTAATGGGTAATTAAATGTAATTAACCATAAATATTAGAAAAGTCAAAAAGTTAACACCAAGGGGTGTTTGGGTGGACTTCGACCGGATCTAGGCCCAAAGGGGAAGGGATTGGGTTTTGATCTATCTTTTCCTACAAGTTATGTATTTTAGGTAAACCTTAAAATCATCTACTATATAAGGAGAACCCTAGAGCTCATAATTATCATCTCATTCTTCTCTCTTCTCTCCCTTTGGTCGAACGAACCTAAACAACCTTAGGGTTTTTTGGTTTCAATTATTCTTGTGTTCTATTGCTCATTAGTCAAGAACTAGCATTCAGGTGATATCGTTTGACGTGTAGTATGGATACACGTAGAGGTTATTTATTTTAGTAACTTATAGTTGTTTTGGTTAAGCACGATTAAACATACGTGCGTGTACACGAAGATGCTTGCGTTCCGTCACTAGCTTGATTGCTAAAGATATGTATCATTTATTTATTTTTATGTTTTTTATGGTTAATTATTTGTGCTATATGTGATCTATATCCGCTGAGTAGCTCGTATGATATTATTCGAATATTAGGTTATTTTAGATAACGATTTCCAACACATAATTTGTAATTCTACAACTTTCATAAATTCCGATAACATAACTTTCGTGGATTCAAAAACCACAACTTTCGAAGACCTCTCAATCCAACATTTTAGAACTCATATTATCGATTTTTACTGTTAAAAGTGATATGATCTAGTGTTATCTTTTCAAAAAACTACAAGTTCTAGTCTAGATTGATCGAAACTAAGTGACTGATTTCCGAAAACAATTACCGAAAGTATTGTAGCAATTATACGAAACTTCTAACTGTGTTATGAAAGATCAATTACTCAAAGAAAATGGTTTCCGAAAGCTTTCACTACGATACGAAAGTGATTTTTTAGCTATTAAAACAGTTACTGAAACCTCTAAGCAGATTTACGAAAGTGATTTCCCGCGTAAAAAACAGTTTTCGAAAGTGTAAGACTATATTACGAAAGTTATCAAAACTTATACTTTTCGATAAATTTTGAAATCTAAGCGTATAGCTTTCATATTTAAGCAATTAAATATACTTTTTGACGTATACAAAAGTAACTTGAATGCGTTTTAAGATCAAAAACACATCAAATAGTTAATCTAACGCCTAACGAATACAAAACTTACACTATTCATCATTATGAAAGCTTATTCGATCGATTTTAACGCAATTAAAGCTCGTTTGATTCACGAAAACACAATCTAGATTTCTCCCGATGATAGATACCCCTTGTTATACATCATGTTTTCATAAGTACAATTAAGGAAGGTCAAGAGTAAGATAGAGGAGACTAGAGAGTTTTCTTTTTACACATTTTCAATTTTCATAAAAGAGAGAAAAGAGGGAATGGAGGAGGATAAAAATGACAAAAGGTTTCTAATCCTAGTGATTAGAAGGGTATTTATACTAAAACTATCCTACTTTGTATATTTGGTCAACATTACTTAAGTTTGACCAAATATCACATATTACATAATAAATAAGACTAAATGTACTAATTATTACATGACCAATTCTTAAGGAATAATAAACACTTTTTTATTTGTAACAAAGATGATATATGGTGTGATGATGCTTTTATTATTGTGAAAGGGCATTGGAGAAATACGGTTGGTGATTCTTATATGATAAACATTTATGGTCCTCAAGACTCGTTGGCCAAAGCTATTCTGTGGAGTAGAATTAGTGATTTTATGCATCAACACGCTGGTAAATATATCATTTTTGGAGACATGAACATTGTTCATAATAAAAACCAAAGGAGTGGTTCTCTTTTTTCTCGACGGGATGCATATAACTTCAACTCTTTTATAGATAGTTCTAGTTTGATTGACCTTCCTTTGGGTGGTCATCTTTTCACTTGGATAAACAAAGCTGGAACCAAGCTTAGTAAACTTGATCGATTCTTAATATCAGAAAAGGTAGTTGAGGCTTTACCTGATGTTCGTGTTACTGCCATTAATCGTTTGTGGTCAGATCAGAATCTCATTCTTCTTCATGTCTCAAAATTCGAATTCGGTCCTACTCCTTTCAAGCTTTTCCATTCCTGGTTACTTCATGATTCATTTGATGAATTTATCAAAACAGAGTTACCTAAATTGGAGGAACATAACTTTGGAAGGAAGCTCTTATCTCATGAAAAATTTCAACTCCTCAAAGCTAGAATTACGCAATGGCATTCTAAAACTTAAATTTCTGATCGTGTTACCAAACATGATAACTTGCATCTTATCAAGTCTTTAGAAGAGAAAATTGAAGCGGTTTCTGTAAATGATGACGAACGTGATTCTCGTATTAAGTTACTTCAAG
Organism: Tanacetum coccineum; assembly: GCA_026074375.1. Lineage (NCBI taxonomy): Eukaryota > Viridiplantae > Streptophyta > Magnoliopsida > Asterales > Asteraceae > Tanacetum > Tanacetum coccineum. The sequence goes on along the minus strand of BQNB010006780.1, from coordinate 36,850 downwards.
AGGTGTGTAACACCACCCAAATTGGGTCGCAAAAGAATAATGTTCGGGAGCGTTACTTCATGAGTACCTTTACACAAGATATGAGAACGACCTCTAAATGAGTCGTTTAAAAATGATACGTTGGATTTAATAAACTTGTTTGTTACAAAAGCCCAAGGCTTAACATGTTCACTTGTGATTGTAAATATTTTAAAACATAGCAAATATCCCTAACAATGTAATGCACACAAATCTTTATAGTAATGTGACTTCAAAATGATGATCACCAGTGTATCCTTGTTTCTTGCCTTATTGACCTGAGAAAAACATGCTTTAAAACGTCAACATAAAGTTGGTGAATTCAAAGGTTTAAGTTATGTATAAAGTAGGACTACAAGATTTTCATGTGTATGATAAGTAACGAATACAATATCACAAAAGTAATTACAAAATGCACTAAGCTCATAACACTGAGGCTCGACATATATGTATGCAAATTAATACAAATAATGTGCCCGTGTAGATGTTCAACCCGCAACATCCAAATTGTTCTGACATGGTATACATTTATTGCCTGGCAAACCGGCACAGTAAGCGCTACTCACCCAAACGGGGATGTCAATCCCAAATAGATCTATTCATAACATTCGCGCTTACAATCCAGTAATTAACAGTTCATGATTCATGGGAATAGAGGGTTATAGCTACTTAGGCAAACTCGTAATTTGATTTAAAGTGCACTTGCGTTTAATTGTAAAACAATGCATGTTTCTCACCCCAAAGTTTTAAATCATTGTAATTGTATAAAAAGCGGGGCTATGAACTCACCTTAAATGAATGTGTTGATTATATAAATCAAGTAAGTGAATCGTCTTGAGAAATCTGAATGCAACCTAATTAATTATAGGCCGTACGAGTATTGTGTATGTAATATAAATACAACATCACAAGTTATATAGTTACACCACCACCTAATAGCTTTTGTTTAATTTGAAAAGTCAAAACAATGTTTAAATCGTTATTGTTAAATGATGTATACGTATTTGTATCCGTAAAATAAAGTATTGTCTTTGTCCCACAATTGATTATTTGTTAATAATATATATTTTAATATTATTATTGATTATATAATAATATTACATAATTAGTTTAATTGTTTTTAAAAAAATAGTGCACAAAAGTAAAAATAGTGCATACGGTTTTATAAGCCTTATATCTTTATCGTTTCAACTCTGTTTTTCATGTTATTTATATCCATGGCTTCGTATTAAAAAAATCTATCAAAATATTATATCTATGATATTTTTAGTATTGATGAACAGTAACTTTTATTGTTTTTATAAAATTATATAAAACAACTTTTATATAATTAATTGTTGTAACCTCGTAAAAAACATAACTCGTTCATTTTAGTTCCGTTTCGCTTGTTCTTTATATGTATGGAATCGTGACAAAATAAACTATTTAAATAAAATGTCTACTTTTTTTATAAAAATAGTTTAATAAACTTCAAACTTATAAAACTCGTATCTTATTCGTTTTAATTCCGTTCTTAAAGTTTCTTATATGCTTGAAATCCTCATGACATGTACTATCATTATAAAATATTTATAAATTTATATCAGACTTGTAGCATTTTTAGTTTTTATAAAAATCTTTTTATAAAAATACTTTTATATATTTATTTATCGTAAACTTGCAAATGTGATAACTTCTTCGTTATAGCTCGGTTTTTCGAGTTCTTTATATGCTTATGATCCTTATAATATGTACTATTTTAATAAAATATAAAATAAATACTTTATTTTTCGAATTCCAACAGTTGGTTTTTAGAGTTTTTCTAAATATTTATAAAGTTATTTTTATACACTTTTAACTTAATTAATTTGTTACAAATTCTCTAATTTATGTAGTAACACATCTTTGATATATATTGAGTCCTTTAATTAGTGTCCATAATGATAGTCCATGATAAAATGTCCTCATGATATTTGTACATAAACTTTATAAATAAAACTTTCAACACATTAATTTATACACTAAACTAATAAATTAATTAACCACTTGTATAATGTATATTCTTCCATTTTAAATATTATTTCACCCTACATATATATAAATTCGAATCTCATAAGATCTTGCAATATTTCATAAATCATAAAAACAAACCTAGGTGGTTATTAACATAAATAACAAGTATGTAGAAACATGTAAATGAATAATAGAAATGATTAAGGTTTAAATGAACCTTAGAGAAGTGTAGGATGATCAAGAACATAATAAATCAAACCCTAGGACTTAACCTAATTTAAACCCTAATTAGGAAACCCTATAAATCTTTCTTGTTTAAACTCTTGTTAATACCCATCCAAGCTTCCAATTTAATTTGTATCACCTTAGATATGTCTACTATCAACCCTTGAACACTTGTATCTTTCTAAAAATAAAAAAAAACTATGAAAACCCTAATTATTGAAAGTGAGCCATGGGCTTTGTGTTTGTGGAGAGAGTTGAGAGAGTTTTGGTTACTTGAGAATTGAAAGAGTGTGTTTAGTAACCTAGGACTTTCCTTTTATAGCAACTAGTAATGTTCAAAACAACCTTAACACATGGTTTAGCTAGGTGGTTTTGGTATATGTTGTAAGAGAGTTTAAGACCCCTCCTCCTCCTTAGGAGGAGAGAGACACCTAATGTGAGGGGGAGGGAAGTACATGGATAAGACAATTACTAGAAACTTGTGATTTAGGGTACATAGTGGGGTTTTAAGGATTCATTTGATTTATTTTGTGTGTTTATCACTTGGATCCGGCCTAAGGGTCTTAATAAGTGAGAAATAAGTTAGATTTTATATATTGGGTATAAAAGTGGGTATTTGTTTGAGTATATATGGGTATTGGTGCTTCCGTGTATGCTTAAATGTAATTTATTATGAAACGTAAATGTTTTACGTAACCAATAAAAATAAAATATGAAATGTTACAAATTATCCTTGTAATAATTAAATAACACTTACTTGATGTAAACTTTTACTTGTTTGATGTCTACTTACGTTGAATGTTGATTTTTAGTTTATGCGATTTAACTAAACGTTGAAAATTAAAAGTGAACGCGCAAAAGTTTAAAATAAATAGCTGAGTGTTTATTGATGTAACAAGACGTGAAAATGCGGATTGTTACAGTTTCCCCGTGTTAAAAGAATTTCGTCCTGAAATTCTGGTTGAGTTGCCTTTTGGAATGGTGTTGGTGAAGAGGTGTGGGTTTCAATTCCTTGTATATACCACTTAAGATTTTTCATCCTCGGTATTTTCCTCCTTAATTGCCTCAACTTAAACGTTCAAGTTTTAAATTTATTGTGGTGACTAAGGTTTGAATCCTAGTGGTCTTATTCGTTCCTTTCGGCTTAAAGCGTTAGTTATAACGTTCTCCTTTCTAGGGTGATAACGGATTTCATACCTATGATGGCATTACCAATACTAAGTTCTATGGAATTTTGTCAACGTTGAATGGGTGATTTAGTAAATTCTCTAATGGCGAGCAAATTTGATAGCGAATTGTCCTAGGGCGACTAGTGATGTGTCTCGGCTTCTCGATTTAGGATTTGGTATAAGAATGATTGTCGTCTTATAGTAGATGGAGTGAAGGTCTGCTTAGGTTGCTATGGTTATAATTTGATTTCACGATCGTAACGCGTTTTATGAATACGCACACCAAAGCTTTTGTTTTTCAAGGATTGGATGTAAGTAAATGGAATTCATTGACAAATGTTCATGTGTGACTACTTCTCAACATGGCATAGTCCTTCTTGATTATACATCGTTAGTTAAAGTGTTGATTTTGATGGTGTTTGTTTGATCGGCTATTGTATATTTTGAGGGCTAACGATGTGATGCTCATTTTTGTCAAAATTGTGTTATGTATAAAGAAGTATCAAAGAGTTTTATAAGATGACAAAATGATTCACAAGGTGGATGTAAGGTTTTTGATAGGATAAAATAGTTTGCGAGAAATCGTATGATGGTTTACAAGACAATAGCTAAATGACTCATGAGGTGACATTAAAATAAGTTATGTGATGAAAAATAGTTTCATAAGGTAAGAACAAGATAATTCATAAAGTGATAGTAACGTGGTTTTTAAGATGATTGCAAAATAGTATATAAGATGTCAAAAAGGTAATTCATAAGGTATTCATGAAATGATTGTAAATAGTTTATAAAATGTTAGTTTATTGAACGATGGTAAAATAATTTGTCAACGATAGTAAAATGGTTTATAAACTAATAGTTTATCAATCGATAGTAAGGTAGTTTATGAATGACATCGACTTTGTTTATGAGGTGATACTAAAATTGTTTATGAGATGGTATCAAAATAGTTTTCGAGGGAATCATGTGACCGTTGATAATGTAATAGTAAGGAGTTTATGTTGTGGTAACAAATTGTTTATGAATTGATAACAAAATAGTTTTGAAAATTGACCATGCAGACAGTTTATGAGGGACAACGAAATAGTTTATTGTGTGATAGTGATATGTTTCATAAAATCATAATGTTTTAGTAAGTGGTTTGCATGAATACATAGAGAGTTGAAATAAAATTGACGAAGTTTTCATAATACCATAATTTGATATATAATCAGGTTCATTGTTTCTTCCCACCAAAAGACAACATGTTTTCTTAATACTACAAATCTCCAATACAAGCTAGTACATAAATCATGAAGCAAGATGTCTATGAGTGATGTCCGAACTAACTGGTCACGAGCTCCTTGAGTTTCCTGAAGTCCTCTTGGTCCTGACGTTCGGACTCTTGAACCACAACCAACTGCTGCTCCATCTTAATACAAACCTGTCTCTCACGGTTATGAGTAATCTTCTCGATTGCCTCCGTTGTCTTAATCCTAGCATGCAATGAAGCATTCTCTGCCTTCGTAATGTCTACCCTAAATCTCAAAGCCGTCAGATCCTCCTGTATGGGCACTCCTAATAAATTCTCATGTATGCCTCGTATAGCCTCCCCGTGTTGGGCTTGTGTCCTCATAACGGCCGCTGCAGGAAAAGCAACTAAAGCGACGGGCTCTGGGTAAATGATATCCACCCTGATATCAATCGGGTCCCCAAGATTCTCCTCAGCGGAGACAGTAATAGTGGGTGCAACCATAACCTACACAAGCAAAAGTTTATATAAATCAACTTTATATGAAACCATGCAGAATGCGTGCAGTATGGAAGGTAAACGTGATGCAAGATGATGCATGGTGAATGAATAATGCACTCATGGAAGGGATGAAAATGTGACATGGCGAAATGGAATGCATCATGGTATGAATGGATGATGGTATGAATGAATGATGGTATGAATGGATGATGGTAAAATATCATATAAGATAGATTAATGTTTAGGACATATGAGTTTATAGTATTACTTGCCTCAAGAAATGTTCTAGTATTTATATAATAACTCTTATATAAATAAGTGTAAAATATACGCAAGGTAAGGTAAGTATATATATATATATATATATATATCACGTAAGCAAGTAATGTAAGCAAGTATACAAGTAGTGTGTATGTACATGAAAAAGTTTGATGTGATGCAATGTTTGTGAAAACGGTTATAGTCTAGGTAAAATATGCAACCTAGTTCTCTATAACCTTGGCTCTGAATACCAATCTGTAATACCCTCAAATTGGGTCGCAGCGAAATAATGTCCGGGAGCGTTACTTCATGAGTACCTTTGCACAAGATATGAGAATGACGTCTAAATGAGTCATTTAAAAATGATACATTGGATTTAATAAACTTGTTTGTTACAAAATCCCAAGGCTTAACATGTTCACTTGTGATTGTAAAGATTTTAAAACATAGCAAATATCCCCAACAATGTAATGCACACAAATCTTTATAGTAATGTGACTCCAAAATGATAATCACCAATGTATCCTTGTTTATTGCCTTATTGACCTAAGAAAAACATGCTTTAATACGTCAACATAAAGTTGGTGAATTCATAGGTTTAAGTTATGTATAAAGTAGGACTGCAAGATTTCCATATGTATGATAAGTAACGAATACAATATCACAAAAGTAATTACGAAATGCACTAAGCTCATGACACTAAGGCTCGACATATATGTATGCAAATTAATGCAAATAATGTGCCCGTGTAGATGTTCAACCCGCAACATCCAAATTGTTCCGACATGGTATACATTCGTTGTCTGGCAAACCGACACAGTGAGAGATACTTACCCGAACAGGGATGTCAATCCCAAATAGATCTATTCATAACATTCGCGCTTACAATCCAAGAATTAACAGTTCATGATTCATGGGCATAGTGGGTTATAGCTACCAAGGCAAACTCGTAATTTGATTTAAAGTGTACTTGCGTCCAATTGTAAAACAATGCATGTTTCTCACCCCAAAGTTTTAAATCATTGTAATTGTATAAAAAGCGGGGCTATGAACTCACCTCAAATGAATGTGTTGATTATATAAATCAAGTAAGTGAATCGTCTCGGGAAATCTGAATGCAACCGAATTAATTATAGGCCGTATGAGTATTGTGTATGTAATATAAATACAACATCACAAGTTATATAGTTACACCACCACCTAATAGCTTTTTTTTTTAATTTGAAAGGTCAAAACAATGTTTAAATCGTTATTGTTAAATGATGTATACGTATTTGTATCCGTAAAACAAAGTATTGTCTTTGTCTCACAATTGATTATTTGTTAATAATATATATTTTAATATTATTATTGATTATATAATAATATTACATAATTAGTTTAATTGTTTTTTATAACAACCCAAGAATTTTCATTAAATGCAAAACCTATTTTACTATGATCACAATTATACGGGAAAATGTTTTGCTTTATTACATTACTTGCATTGTCAATATCTCATTATGCAAGGTAACTTGCATAACTAAAGTAGACAAGCTCACGCAACCTACCTATGGCAATCCTGTCTTCATATATGTCAAGCAAACATCATAACATGTCAAGTCAATATCATCATATCCTTTTTACAAAGTACATTATTCCTATAATGTACCATTCGCAACGTTATATCAAAACGGGCTTTAAACCGTTATCGTATACCTCTAAACCCTAATTCCATGAAGGTTTAATATCTAAAGTGAATGTACAAGCTACTAAAGCATATATACAAGTAATATAACATTTCATTTGAAATATAAACTCCCTCCAAGTCAAGTACAAGTTTTCAAAGCACAATGTACAAGTCATTAAGCATGACATCTAAAATAGCCGTTTTACCTCCGTTTTCATTCCAATTTCTTCACCATCACTTGTGTACAAGCTACTACACTCAATATACAATGTGTAAACCCTAATTATTCTATTCATAACTAAGAATCTTGTACAACCCATCAAGTACAAGTTACAAACAAGTCATATACTTCATTTATAATCCATATTCTTCCTCATTTCATGAAATTACAAGAAACCAAAGTCAGAAACCCTAACCCGAGTTAAATACTACACTATGACCCGTTTCTTTGTTTTTATCCATTTTAAACCTCAACCAACACTCAAATAAGTTGTAATAACTTATTTTACAACTATGTCAATCCTATTTCATCATTGTTTCATCATCTCATATCCTTTATACAAAAATTAAATCCGAGAAACCCTAAACATACCTAAATGGATCATTCGACTTGTTTACTCAGTTTTAACCATTTCAATCTTGAACAACCAATCAAATACCATTGTAAACTCATAATATGAGTTTAAAATTCATTATCCATCTTTGTCTTAATAATGTACGCAAGTTAGAAAGCTAGAAAACCCTAATGAACTCAATATGAGCCCTAATTCAGACCCGCGGCTTATTATTCCATTTCAACCTATTTTAGCTTAAACCAACAATCAAATTTCATTAATAATCCTTTATGCAATGCCTAAGGTCAGTATTCTATCATTCTTGATCCATTATACTTGAATTATAAGCCAAGAAAACCTAAGGAAACCCTAATCAACCCTAAAATGACCCGCGGCTTATTATTCCATTTCAACCTATTTTAGCTTAAACCAATAATCAAATTTCATTAAGATAAGCTTTAATACAAACCTTAAGGACATGTTTCAATCATTCTTTGATCAATGCCTACGAAATATAAGCCAAGAAAGTAAGTTCGAACCCATAATAACCCAAACAGACCCGCGGCTTGTTTTGCTTGCATTTTGACCCATTTTGAACTCTTCTTTGCACACAAGCACCTCCATGACTCACCCACATGTCTCCCAATCTGGTTACCCACCTGCTTAAGCCTTCCCATGGCTAAAATTAAAGCCACAACTCCTCCTTTTTAACCATAACAGCTGTGGCATGCTCCCATAGTGTCCAACACCTTCACTCTACATCCTAGACCTCCACAACTCCTTTCATAGCCTCAACACATCATATTCTAGCTCTTACACATGTCTTGATCAGATCATAGAAGTTCCTTAACCCCCTTGCCTCCATTCGACTATAAATAGGACCTTCTATGCTTCATTCAAATTCGCACCCCATCTTCTCTATCTATAACCCAAGTGAGCAACTATTCTCTACTCCATTTGATCCTAGGATCATCTAAGAAGATCAAGAAGCGAATCCTTGAAGAATTGAAGCCCCAGAGTAAAGAAACTAGGCGTACGAAGTGTTTTCAACCCAAAACGACCCATACGACTCCATTATTGCTCTTTGAAGCTCAAACCCAGGTTCTAAGGATTATACTTCTGCTCATATGCCTTTATAATGTTCATATGATTCTAAATGAACTCTTGTTAAAGTTTCATAACTCAATTCATGCTCATTTTCCATTTTGATTCAAAACCGTACACCCGAAACCCTAATTTTATGTTGTTCTTAAAACTAAATGTTATAATGGTTAAATATTGTTATAATCTATCCTAGCATGCTTAAATAATGTTAAAATAACCACTTTATTGATTATTAAAGGATTTTTGAACTTAAAAATCCCCCGCGTTTACCGTTTTGAAACCCTAATTTAACACCGTTTGCGCTTCCAGCTGAACGAATCGTTATTTTAAACTTTCGTTGTGTTAAACCTTCTTATTTTAACTTATATTAATAAGATATAACCTTCTAATATCATTTTGGACTTGTTTTGCAAAAAGTATTCCATGCAAGGGGTATATATTGTAACTTTCTAAAATTAATAACTAGAAGGGTTGAATATGTCATTTTATCAAATTGATAACTATAGAGATCTATTTTCAACTTCCAAAGTAACACGTTTACTTTGTATATCATTTAAACTTGATGACCAAGTCCAAAATGCAAAACCCAATGGTATATTTTGCCATTTTTCATTCCTAAGGGTGTAAAATGTAACATTTTGAAATAAATATAAAAACATGTTTAAAACCTTACAAGACATAACTTTAATTAACGCTTGTCGTGCTTAACAAATTCCAGATATTAATCTAAAACTCTCAAAAACCGATTACATCGATCACAATAATAATGACTTCATATTAAGAAGGTTTTATCTTTGTATTTACATTCTGACTGGTTGTTGGGTTTACACTTTAAAGTGCCCTATCTTCTCCTTCAAAACGTTTTACCTGAATACTTCTGAATTATGCCTGGCTCGCACGATGGGATACAATAATCCAAACTTCTCCAATCAAACTCATAAACAAAGTTAAAGACTCACAGAACAAATTCTAAGTACAATCATCCTAAGACTTGACATATTTACACAGGTTACGGTGACGTGGCTGTAAACTATCATTTTGCTATAGCAACCTCTTTTTATTAATGGTTATTTAGCTTTTTTATTTTTTATAAATCCCGTTAAGAATGTGAGAAAGGTCTCCGCTTTCCTTTTGAAATATTTATTGCAACTACATATAGGTGAAGTCATAACCTCCGCCTTTTACTTATTACATGTTTTATAACCTGCGAGGGGGATACATGCTTGTTACAAACTCTTTACATACTCAAATTTATCTTATAACAATGTGATTACTTTTCAAAGACTTAGTGAGTTCATAACCTCGCCTTTACTTATTTACATGTTTTATAAACCTCGAGGGTGATACAAGCTAGTAACATAACTCTGTATTACATACGTCAATTATCTTATAACAATGTGATTACTTTTCAAAGACTTAGTGAAGTTCATAACCTCGCCTTTACTTATTTACATGTTTTATAAACCCGCGAGGGGGATACATGCTTGTTACAAACTCTTTTACATACTTGTTTATCTTATAACAATGTGATTACTTTTCAAAGACTTGGTGAGTTTATAACCTCACTTTTAAATCAATAATATTTCATAAACCTGTGAGGGGGATACATGCTTAAACTATGAATACAAGTGATTTTCCAGATTATATGCTATCCTGATATACCATTATAACTAATGTCCTAAAGGTATTTTATCAAAAGTCCATCATTTATCATGGACCATTAAGCACTTTTGGGTGAACGTAATATTTTGGATAGATCTACGGGAATTGACAAATCCGTTGTGTTAGCCGATAGGTAACCAAACATACTATATTTGAATTTCAAGGTATAATGGAAATTAGTCCTACACGAAGGGCCATAATCTCCTAATATATATATACACATCAATATGGGTATAATATTATACACTATCATTTGTGTCCATGACTTCGACCAGACAATAACATACCAAACAGACCAAAAAGACCAAACAAGACATAACACAGTAATACACTGTTTACTCATGATAATTGTATTCCGTTGCAATTATTACTAATAACAGGAGTATAATAACAATACCATAATCGTAATCTAATTGTGTTTAAACAATTATTACACTATTACTTGTATGCATATTGTGTGTTTGTATGTTTTTCTAAATTATTACAGTTCGCTGTAATTTTTTTGAGTCAAATACTCAATACGGCGTATTCATTTTTTTGGATACGACGTATAAATTTTTTCAGACCTATATAGCGTATTCGACTATATCATCAATACGGCACTGAATACGGCGTATTAGTCTATCTGACCATTGATGTGTCGTTGTGAGTAGGTATTTTATGTATCAAGTTTTACTATTTAAATTTTGCCGACTTTACCTAAAACAACACTTTTCACGGTCCGTGTACCCGATCGATGGGAGTTTCGTGGTAAGTAGGGTGTCGATCACTAAGAGTGAGAAACACTTTCAATTTATTAATACTATAGTTTTCTAATCTAAGTTAGTCTAATCTACGTTAAACCTATGTTAATTCCTAAATCTAATGGATAAGGGGGTTTTCAGCCTGAGTGACTGGCACGGGTTTAGTGGTGACTAAAATCAACTCAAGACACTAAAACACACGCAAGCAAATTAACAGAAGATAAAAGAGCGGTTGAGACAAATATAAGAAAACTGTATTAACCATTATTAATACAATTAGAACGTTGGTTTGTTTATTTAGTGCAATGATTTCTTATCTCGAAGCGGCATATCATTCTTAAGACTTAGGCCGTACTTCTTCCTTAGACCTGGAAATGTAGAATTCTATCACAATTAAACGCATCCGCATAAAGCATCCTTATTTGATGATTATAATCTATCTTAGGGATTAAAGCAATGGTGATCTTGTTAAATCTTAGCTCATGGAGACTTTACCCACTTACTGCTTAATGGCAATTCATACACTAGTAGTCCACTAACCAAGTCTTTACCAATTAATCGAGAACATACTCGTTGATACCAAGGTCACCTTATGGTCCAACTAAGCTCACAATCAAAGGGCAAAGATAGGTCTTTATTTGTGATTTTATTGGTCTAGATGTATAAATCACTATAAGGAGAGCTATCCCGGCATCTAGATTACTTGGTCCGTATCACTAGATCCAGTTGAATGATAGGTCGCATACAAAAGCACGTAAACAAGTAAAAATTGATAAACATAAACAAGCAATCAACGATAAATTAAGAGATCGAGATAAACAAACCAAACATTAAGATCTTCATAATAATGGCTAATACCCGAAGGTATTAGCCTTCAAATATAACACCCCATGTTTTAGGGTCATTTACGTCATCAATAAATTCACAAGTTACTTTTAATATTGTATGCGTTTGCTTTTAAATCGAAAACGTTAAGTTAAATCGCGTAAACTAAAAATTATCGTTCAATGTAAACGGGCATCAAACAATTAAACGTTTACATCAAGCAAGTATTAAATAATTATTTTGAGAATAATTATGGTCCTTGTTTATTTTATTTTTATCGGTTACGTAAAACGTTTACGTTTCACGATAAAATACGTTTAGGCATTCCCGGAACCACCAAAACCTTTCTACGCTTCAACAAATACCCACTTTTATACCCAATACTCAAAAATCACAAAAATATATCATATATACCTCTATATGGCCGGATATGGAGCTAAGTATACAAAGATATTAACTTTAAAAACACATCTCCATGTTTTCATGGGATGTTCTCAACTATTAGGGAACATCTACCATTTTCTTAATACTTTGACCAAAGACAAAGACCAAAGACCTCCTTAAGACCCTCAAGGTGTTCCTTTGACTAGTCATAAGGCTTTATAATACAAGTAACAAGAGATAACACATACATATCCATTTCCTTAGTGTGAAAAAGCAAAAATACTCTCCCTTTTTCCCCTTTATAACCCACGGCTCAAAAACACCCCTATACAAATCTATACAAAAATTTTCTACAACAATTACACACATACCTACATCATATCTAAGATGTCTTAAGATGTTTTGAAGGGTTGGTTAAAGGTTTGCAAGGTGTAAGCAAGTCATTTACAGATTTGGGTTTCTTTGGAATTCTAGGGTTGTAAAGGGTGCAAGCTTTGGTTTTGTATCTAGACGTGGGTTTTAGAGCATATTTCTCAGCTCATACATCATCATAAGGTTAACTAAGAGCACTTAAATTTTCATTTTCCCTGTTCTATATGTGTATATGATGTTTATATAGCAAAATCACCATTAGGACACTTTTGAACATGTAAAAAGGATTTTTACTTGTGATTGTGGATTTGTACACTTTTACATATGCTATGATGTTGGTAATATCATGTTAAAATGGATTTATAAGTGATGTACACTCTTGGTTTAAGTATAAAAAGTTCAAGTATAAACTTGTAGTTAAAAGTTACTTAAAGAAAGTTTATGTTTTCAAGTGATGTTAATGACTAGTTAATCTTGTGATCTTGAACATTTGGACAATGATGGACCTATGGACACTAATATATGTAAGACATATGATATATATGATTATAAAAGATTTGTGGTATTTTGATTTGTTGAAAAAGTACATAAAAGAAGCTTTATATAAAAGTATACATATTGAACAAAAAGGGGCTGTTGGATTTTGAATTTCTAACAGTGGGTTTGACCTTTTATAAAAATAATACGTCTCAATATGATTCTAAAAAGGTAAGAAACTCAAAAAACGAATTAATAACGAAAAAGATACGATAAAAACACGATTTACGTTAATACAGGTTTATAAAATAAACTTTATAAAATCCAGTTATAAAATACTTCCAAAACAGAAAGTTTAGTATTTTTCTCAGATTGTACATATTTTTAGGATTCCAAAACAATAAGAAACGTAATTTTTCGATTAAAAACGAAGAAGTTATGAATTACGCGAGTTTATATACTTAAAATGTATAAAAATACTTTTTATAAAACCATTTTTATAAAAGTTACTGTTCATGACAGAAACATTTATTTTTGTAAACCTCATAAATAAATAGAACTTTCAATTACGAGAACGTGCTCGAAAGAATTACTAAAAACGGAGCTAAAACGAATAAAATACGACGTTTACGATAATTAAAGTTTATAAAAGTAATTTTATAAACTATGAACAGTAAAAATTACTGTTCATCTGCAGACCCATCTTTATAAAAAAAGATTTGTGGTATTTTGATTTGTTGAAAAAGTACATAAAAGAAGCTTTATATAAAAGTATACATATTGAACAAAAAGGGGTTGATGGATTTCGAATTTCTAAAAGTGGGTTTGACCTTTTATAAAAATAATACGTCTCATGATGATTCCAAAAAGGTAAGAAACTCGAAAAACGGATTAATAACGAAAAAGATACGATAAAAACACGATTTACGTTAATACCGGTTTATAAAATAAACTTTATAAAAGCCAGTTATAAAATACTTCTAAAACAGAAAGTTTAGTATTTTTCACAGATTGTACATATTTTTAGGATTCCAAAACAATAAGAAACGTAATTTTTCGATTAAAAACGAAGAAGTTATGAATTACGCGAGTTTATATACTTAAAATGTATAAAAATACTTTTTATAAAACCATTTTTATAAAAGTTACTGTTCATGACAGAAACATTTATTTTTGTAAACCTCATAAATAAATAGAACTTTCAATTACGAGAACGTGCTCGAAAGAATTACTAAAAACGGAGCTAAAACGAATAAAATACGACGTTTACGATAATTAAAGTTTATAAAAGTAATTTTATAAACTGTGAAGAGTAAAAATTACTGTTCATCTGCAGACCCATCTTTATAAAAATGTGATAATTTTAATGATGAATACGTGCTCGAAGGAATCGCTAAAATCGGGATTAAAACGAATAAGTTGTTGCATTTACGGGTTTTACGATAATTAAATTTATAAAACGTCATGAACAGTAAAAGTACTGTTCATCAGAAGGTTATAAAATATAAAAATGTAATGTTTTTATATATCATCTTAATACGAAGACGTGGACGTAAGAAACGCGAGAAACGGGTTTAAAACGGGAAAGTTATGCTAGTTTTACCAAAATGATAATTATAAACGTTTTCACTTTATAACAGCTATTTTTAAATTACAAATAGATGGTGATGAGCTATATAGGATTTTATACGCTATTAGTTATCGAAGTACATAGTACTTATACGACCTATGTTTGATTAGGTTGCCTTCGGATTCGTCTGTGACTCGTTATTTCACTTAATCGATTATTACTCATTCACTTCACTGCTGAGGTGAGTTCATAGCCCCATGTTTTTCTGGTTTTAAATATATTTTTGGGGTGAGAACATGCTTTGTTTTACAATTGGACGCAAGTAACTTTGAAATACTTACTGTTTTGGATATTGTATACCATGCAATACTTACTGTTTTGGATATTGTATTCCATGCAATACTTACTGTTTTAAATATTGTATACCATGCAATACTTACTGTTTTGGATATTGTATACCATGCAATACATACTCTAAACAATTGCGGTCCTACACTCATACATTTTACAAACCTATGAATTCACCAACATTATTGTTGACGTTTTAAAGCATGTTTTTCAAGAGGTCAATAAGGCACGAGGTGCAAGGGATACCTTGGTGGTCGTTATTTTGGAAGTCAATAGCATTAAAGATTTGGTTGCATTACATATTTGGGGAAAACGTTTGTTTTTTAACTAGAATCTTTGTATAATTTAATAATGAACAAGTATAGCTTCGGGCTTTTGTAACAAACACTTTGCTAAATCCAATGTATCCGTTTTAAACGACACTTTTAAAGGTCGTTCTCATATCTTGTGCAATGGTATTATGAAGTAACGCTCCCAAACCCATATTCTGATGCGACACATTTTGGGGGTGTTACATATTTTGCTTGAAACATGTTTCGCTTCATTCAAAACATATTTCGCTTCATTCATACCTGAATATTTCTCTTCGAGCAAAATACGTATTTTTTCACACAAAATCACCAAAATCAAACCCTTTATGACCTTCTAACTTGATTTTTCTTGCACAACTAGTTACCTTATGCCTAGATCTTGCTTAAACACATAAACATAAACACATCTAAGCACAAAAATCCGGGTTAGACTTTTTGAACCAAGAACAAATAAAGTTACTTAATAACTCACGAATTTGATCTTGTTTAGCCACAAGAATCATACATAAATCCATTGTAGCTCTGATGCCAATTGTAGGATCCCGATAATCACTTCCACTTCATATAACGAATCACGAATCGATTAAGAAAAGAGAAGAAGAAATGAAGGTTTTAGAGAGAGAAAAAAGAGAGAGGTTAGAGAGAAAGAAAGATATTATTAGAAAGAATATCATAGAAATGAAAGAGTTGGTTATCTTTTCCAAGTGGAAAAGATATATATATATATATACCCCGTCACATTTAAGTAAATGTGTGGGTTAAATAACTCAGAACGGGCTCGGGATTTGCTTGGGATTAAACCCGAAACATATACAATATTAGATTAACTAACGAGCCCGATTTCCTATACTATTCTATTACAACGTTAACTGATTGAACGACCGAGACTAATACACGTAATGAACGAACTTCATGTTCGGCTCAATATTTTGAGGCTAACATTCATGATGCCACTTACAAAGCGAATGAGAACACTGACACAAATTTAAGGAACTATGAACGGATTATTTCTCAGTTCAAAGCACATAATACTAATGGTATCAACAGGGTCCTCACCAACCTCAAGAAAGTTTAGGATCCTGTCAAGGAGGATCCTACGTTGAACACGAAAGTGATGGATGCTGCTAAGGCATATACCAAGAATTTATGCAACCTTACTGAGTTCCTTACCTTGGTCAAAGACTTTGATTTTCCAGGCTTTAAGTCAACTGTTGAATCTCTTCAGGCTACTGTCACAGCTCAAAATGATCATCTGGCTAAATGGGCTGAGTCTTTTGCTTCTATGGCCTAGAGTGTTGGTCCTTGGATGACCAATCAAGAACACTCAGGCTATTATTCAATCTGATATTGCCTCTCTAAAGACTGACACTAATGAAATTAAAGCAATGATGACTGAAATCTTTTATGACATTAGAGGACAAACTTTCTCTTCCTCCTTAGGGAGTGTGCCTAAGCCAACACTTGCACTCACTAGTATTCCTACAACTATTGGGGGGAGATCGCCACACACTGCAACAATAAGTCCATTCGTTCTAAGTCTTGAACCTTCTCTTAAAAGAAAGGTTAAAGATAAGATAGAAACTCTCTTTCGACCTGAGGGGGAGCAAAGTGATTTGATGACTAAGGATAATAAGCAAGACAAGGTTACTAAAGAAGGACCTAAGGTCAATAAACTTGAACCTATTCAGACTATCATCCCACAAACCCAATATCTTAAAATACCAATCACTCCTAAAGGTAGAGTTATTGAGATATAATCATAAGTAATCACTAAAACTGGTGTATCTTCACAAGTCACTCCAATAGTCGATAAAGGTAAAGTTGTGGCCACTAAAGAGTATTCTCTACCACTAAAGCTTGTTAAGGCATCTAAGGAAGTAAGGGTGGATCCCGATGGTCCAATATTAATAGGCTAGGAAGTTGATGGAAAGATCATTCAAATTCAAAATGATCAACTTCAAGAGTACATGGACAAGAAGGAGAGGACGGATAAAGCAATGAAGAAAACTCAACTAAGTAAGCCATTGATCAAAAACTTGATGTTGTGTTAGTCAGTGAGGCTGATGTTAAGATTAAAGGTACCAAGGATTTCTTCAAGCATCAGGATGCACACATCAAAGTTCTTACAAGAGCTCACGCTGAAAAGCTCAAGCAGATTGCTAAACTGAGAAAGAAAAGGTTTGATTAGTATGTATGGACTACCAACAACAGACTCAAGCCTAAAAGAATAACTGACATCTTCATTCACCCAAACACAAGACCAGTTACAATAAAAATTTACAGAAATAATGATCCAAGGAATTTTGATGTTCACAAAAACTTCAAGTTTAGTGTTTTTAGTATAAGTAAATGGGATTAACTGAGTGTCATCATTCCCAAGAAGAAAAACAAGGTGGTTAGTGAACTGATGACTTCTTTAAGCAACAAGTATGAAAGGCTAAAGCAAATCCCTGGTGAACTTGGACTTAACCTATCTCTTTCTCTCCTTGTACAAGATCTATCGCTCCCAAGGAGAAAGAGGAAGGCAATGGAATTAAAGCCTAAGACTTACATTGTCGGTCTTCACTATCGTAGAGAGTTGCCTAAAGGAGTTAAATTTGTAAACAACCTGGTGATTGAGCAACCTAAGCATGGGCTATTCTTCACAGATGCCTTTAGAGAAGAGACATTTTAGAGTGTGGATGATGTGCACAAGGTTGAGACTGAAACCTTGCTGGGATACAAAGTAATAGCCTTAAATGTCAAGACTGATGCAAACTAGAGATTCAGCATGCTGATTAGCAAGATGATCAACGAGAAGCCTAACAAAGAGAAGATCATGTCAAAGAGATTAAAGTTGGAAAGCTTAGGATATACTGATGTGTATTCCCTTATCTTTTAAGTTTTTTCTAATAGATGTTAGGACCTTGTAACTGATGAATGAATGATATAATTTGTTATGAGTATCCTTTACATGCGTTCTAGTAATCACTGTAAGAAGAAGTTGTTTTACTCACTTACACTGAAAAACACTTAGGCTATATTTATATTCAAATAGGAGGAGTGATGAGGTGTCATTTTATACACTATTTCGGGCTCATTTAACCTATTAAATCATGCAAATATGCCCATATTATGTGCTTAAACATTTATTTTTATGTTTTTAGCATTTTGATGGCATTTGGAGGACATACACGTGACTTGGGCTCATTTGGAGAAGAAATGGACAAGACTACGACTCTACACCATTTATCTTGAAGAACTATGTTCATAGAGCGTGGAGACGGCGTCACGAGTTCCAAATGACGGCGTCATGACTTTTAAAGTGACGATGTCAAAGATTTGACAATGACATCAGAACATAGCCGACCTAAAGAAACCCTAAAAGATTCAAGATAAAGATGATCATTCAACATGCACGCGAAATATCAAATGTTGTTTTGATCATAACTCCTTCATACGAACTCGAATTCTGACGATTCAATAGCCCACATTATCACAGCGAGAAAATATACAAATTTGTGAAAATTGAAAACATGACGGCGTTAGGATTTTATGTGACGGCGTCAGGAAGGTCTGAATTAGGGTTTGCCTATAAATACAAACCTATAACTTTGTTTTTTTTAAGCTTGAAACCCTAAAACTGATTTTGGCGACTTTGGAGGTTGTTTTCCCTTGTTTTTCATAGTGTATTTCCATCCCATAACATTATATGATTCCAGGTTTGTCTTATCAATTCCTTTAACATGATAAATCCTTCCTTTTATGTTTGCTTAGATGTAACAACCCCTAGATATGTGTGTATATATATAATGATGAATCATGGTATGATTATTAATATTATGCAAGTTTGATCGAAGATCCATATGTTTACATACAAGAATCATTAGATTAATTGGTAATAAACTAGTATTACATGATTAGGCAATCTTAACATTGAATTGGTTTATTCTTGGTCATTTAGCAACCTAAGCTTGGATAAGTTAATTAGCGATTTGTATGTAAGTATGTGTTAGTTAGTCAAAAGAGCAATCTCTAGGCTAATTAGTGATTCTTGGCAACCTAAGATCACATAGATCGAATTTTGTATGATATTGGTAGTCCTAATATTTTATGCTTATGTTTATGTCCAATTGAGCAACCTCATAGACATTGGCTATAGGTATAGAAGGGCGAGGGGATGTTAATGCTTAATCAAGCCATTTAAAATTCATCATAAAATCGGTCAATTAATTATTCTTAAAAATTAAACATTCATATTTAGGGAGCGTGAATTCTAAGTGAACACATTTTTCTTCTCTTAAGTTTTCTTTAATTCGTTCTTATTTTATTAGTTTGTTTATCTCTATTCTAATAGTTTAAGTTAGTCAAAAACCCCTCTCTCGATTATAAGATTTTCTTGCTTTGATAAAATACAAAAGCATAAAAAATACTCCTCCCTTAACCCTTAGATCTATTCGACATACTCTTCGAGCCTAACTCACTATTCCCCTAGAGAACGATCAACCCCCCGGATTACCTATACTACATTACAACGGTTAGGTTCACTGCCTAGGAGGATTGTAAAACTTTTATGGTTTTTAAAAATTCCGCATCAAGTTTTTGGTGCAGTTACTAGGGAATAGCTAGTGTAGGTTTCATAGTCTATTTAGCTTAGGTTCTACTCACTAGATTCCTATCGGTCGATGGTTTTTGTTTTTCTTTTTTAGTCAGCTTTCTTTTAATCTATCTTCTCTTTGTTACCTTTGTTCTTAAAAACCTCTCTAGTTTAATCTCTCACCATGAACCGTAGTACCATCAGAAAACCCAAAAGAATTTAAACATTCGTACGAGCCGAAATGGAAATGCATATGAAAAAGGAGAGCTGATCGCCTTCACAGCTAGCGAAATGAATTTATCTATTACAGGACACTAATTCTCTTTAATGAAGTTGATGAGGGACCCTTATCTTTTCCAGATCAAAAACCTAAATCAAATCCTTCGGCCAAGAGCCTTCGAGAACATTCCTCTCCTAACGCATCGAGGTTTTTAAACCCAATCATTCTTGCCGAGTAGCCAATAAATAAAGTTTTAGACGTACAAGATATCTTGTTGATCCAAGACACTTGCTCGTTTCAGGGCTTATGCATTGAAAACCATATCCATCATATAAATAGTGGATCACATTCAAGCTGATGGAGCCACCAAGGATGCTTCTAGACTCTGTTTCTTCCATTTCTCATTAAAAGGTAAAACCAAGGAATGGCTTGACAAGATACCTCCCGGGACAATCACTAGTTAGGAGCATCTTGTCTCGAAGTTCTTAGACAAATTCTTTCGGCCAGAACAAACCTCGATAATTAGGGATAAAATCTTGCGATTCCACCAAGGGGAAGGGGAGCCCATCAAGGACGCCTGGATTTAGTTCCAATACTTAATCTGACAAGACCCCATCATGGAATTAGCAAATGGTTTTTGGTTCAAACCTTTTATGATAACATATCTCACGATGAACGAAGGAGACTCGACCATTTCATACAACATCAATTTATCAATCTTAGCGCAAATGAGGGATGGGAGAGAATTGAAGATTATGTTCAATACCAACACGACATGTGATACAAACCATCTCCAATCATGGAAATATCTTCAATTCTAAAAATTACAATGCCCACCTTCCAGGAGCGTCTAAAAGCAATTTCTGAAAAACTCTCCTACCTCACAACTCTAACCAAAGGAAAAAACTTAAGGAATCCATTCCTCATATGCGACATTTGTGGGGGTGCTCATGAAGCTGATGAATGTGACTCGAATGGGTCACGCGAACAAGTATGTTTGTCCAGGGGAGACATCGTGACGACCCCTCTCTTTTGAGATTCTATTATAATGATGATATCCCGCCATGAGGAAACAGACGATGAAGAATAAAGGGAGAAGAAGGTCCCAATTGGGTTGTTAGAAGAAAGTTTGAGGATACGTTAGCTAACTTTATGCTCGTAAAAGACTTCCATGTAAAAGGATTAGGAGAAATACTTAACCAACAGTGAATTGAGATGCATAACCAATTCTCTCAAATCCTTGCAACACTGGAAAAAAGCTGTACACAAACACCTGAACCTAAAGCACTAACATTAGCTATAACAACCAGTTCGGGAATTACCACCCGCGACCCTCTATACCTCAACCAACCAAGCTCTGCGCCCAAAGTGATTAATGAAACAGCTGCTAAAGAGGGGGTACCTACTGAAAAGGAAAACCTAAACACTCCGAACCTAGAAACTCCCTTGTCATCCACCCTCCACCATCCTTCTAAATCATCTAACATTCCTTTTCTATTTCAACTAAGGAAACAGAAGAAGGACGATGAGCAGGAGAAGTTCTTATCAATCTTTAAGCATATAAATATCAATCTTCCATTCTTGGAAGCTTTGAATCAAATGCCAAAAGGAGCTAAGGTTCTCAAGGATCTACTTTCTAACAAAGCAAAATTAGAGAATGTTGCCTCCTCTATTACCCTTGGTGAAGAATGCTCAGCCGCTATCCAAAAGAACCTACCCCAAAAGAAAGGAGATCCCAGAAGTTTCACATTACCATGTCTTATAAGAACTATACCAGTAAAGAATGCCTTGGCATACTTAGGAGCAAGCATTAATCTCATGCCATACTCTTTTTTCCTGAAGTTGGGCATTGCAGAACTAAAACCTACCAAGATGAGTATTCAGCTTGTTGATAGATCAATTAAGTATCCGATAGGTATATGTGAAAACCTATTAGTTAAGATCAACAAGTTTATTTTCTCAGTCAATTTCGTAATCCTGGAAATAGACGAGGATGCATCGGTCCTAATCATCTTGGGACAGCCATTCCTTACCATATCTTGCGCAGTCATCGATGTACACGATGGAAAGTTAAGCTTAAGGGCTGGTAAAGAAAGGGTCATCTTCAACATAGGAAAATCTATGAAATTTGCCTCATCTCAAGACGATTATCTATACATCGTCGATCATACTTACGAAATGGTGCAAGAACAATTGGCTGACACCTTATATCCTGATCGTAATTGGATCGACAATGAAGAGGAGGACAAGGCTGAAGAGGTGCAAGCCATCTCTTTCTACCCAAGAAAGGGACCAATCAAGCCTTTAGAATGGAAAATTTTAGAAAATAGGTTGAAACTGTCAGTGGACATACCACCAAAAGTAGAGTTAAAAGCACTACTCAATCATTTAGAATACGCCTTCCTTCCAGGAGATGACCAACTCCTGGTGGTTATCTCCTCTATCCTATTCGCTATAGAAAAAGGTAAACTCTTAAAGGTTTTAAGATCTTACAAGAAAGCCATTGCATGGGGAATCTCGGATATTAAAGGGATAGATCCTTCCTTTTGTACTTACAAAATACTTATGGAAGAAGTATATAAGCCTTGTGTGCAACCACAAAGAAGATTGAATCCAAACATGAAGGAGGTTATAAAGAAAGAAGTTATCAAACCTATGGATGCTGGTATAATTTACCCCATATATGATAGTCCTTGGATGAGTCAAGTACAAGTGGTACCAAAGAAGGGTGGTATGACAGTAGTTAGGAACGAAAAGAATGAGTTCATCCCTCAACGCATTGTCATAGGATGGAGAGTGTGCATTGATTATAGGAAACTGAATGACGCGACAAAAAAAGATCATTTTCCTCTTCCATTCATTGATCAAATGCTCAAACGACTAGCTGGTCATGACCATTATTGCTTTCTAAATGGATTTTCAGGTTACTTCCAAATTCTAATTGCTCTGGAAGACCAGGAGAAAACAACATTTACATGTCCATATGGCACATTTGCGTATCATAGAATGCCATTTGGATTATGTAATGCACCTGCAACATTTCAAATATGCATGATGGCTATTTTTCATGAACTAATTGAAGACGATAAGGAAGTTTTCATGGATGATTTTTCTATTTTGGGAAGTTCCTATGACCATTGTTTGTCAAACCTTGATAAAAAGCTTACTCGTTGTAAGGAAACTAACCTAGTCCTTAACTGGGAAAAGTGTCATTTCATGGTCAAGGAAGGTATCATTTTAGGGCATAAGATATCTCGTGTTGGGATTGAGGTAGATAGGGAAAAAATTGAAGCTATATCAAAACTTCCTCACCCTACTAACGTCAAGTCGATTCGAAGTTTCTTGGGTCATGCAAGGTTCTATTGTCATTTCATAAAGGATTTTTCAAAAATTATACGACCTATGACCCAACTGCTAATGAAGGAAGCCAACTAAAGCTCTAATTATGGTCAAGCCAGATTGGTCTTTACCCTTTGAGTAATGTGTGATGCCAGTGATTATGCGGTAGGCGCCGTATTAGGACAAAGGAGCGAAAAGTATTTTTAGCCAATTTACTATGCAAGCAAAACAATGACTGAGGCTCAAGAGAATTATACTACCACTAAGAAGGAACTCATGGCTGTTGTTTTTGCTTTTGATAAATTTAGGCAATATCTCATTCTTTCTAAAACAATCGTCTACACCGACCATTCTACTCTTTGATATCATTTCTCTAAACAAGATGCAAAGCCTCGTTTCATTTGTTGGTTACTTCTCTTACAAGAATTTGACATCGAGATCCGAGACAAGAAAGGTGCAGAAAATCTAGCTATTGATCACATTTCTCGTCTTGAAAATCATGAAAATGAAGAACTCAATGAGGCCAAAATTGATAATAGATTCCTAGATGAGTCTATTATGAAAATTGATTTTGGTTTAGAAGAACCCTGGTTTGCTAATTTTGCAAACTATCTCACGGTGAAAGAATTACCAAATGGTATGACCATGCAAGAAAAGAAGAAATTATTTTCTGATTTGAAATATTACTTTTGGGATGATCCTCATCTCTTTATGGTATGTACAGATATGATAATTCGTCAATGTGTGTTTGGGCGAGAAGCTAAACAAATCCTTTATCACTGTCACCATGGACCTGCTGGTGGTCATCATGGAGCCAAAGCAACGGCTAGAAAGATTTTTGAATGTGGTTTCTATTGGCCCACAGTTTACAAGGATGGTCATGAATTTGTAAAGGCATGTGATGCATGTCAACGAGAAGGAAACATTTCCACCCATAATGAAATGCCACAAAACTCTATATAAGTGTGTGAAGTTTTTGACGTTTAGGGTATTGATTTCAAGGGCCCTTTTCCAACCTCTTACGGGAATAAGTACATTCTAGTATCAATCGACTATATCTCAAAATGGGTTGAAGCTCAAGCTTTACCCACTAATGATGCTAGAGTGGTTGTCAAATTTTTAAAAAGGCTTTTCTTTTAATTCGGTATCCCTAAGGCTCTAATAAGTGATAGGGGAGGCCACTTCTACAATCACCAATTAGAAAAGGCGTTACAACGTTATGGAGTAACTCATAGGTTTTCAACTACATACCATCTGCAAATGAGTGGTCAAGTAGAGAATACCAATCGTGCCCTCAAACAGATTTTAGAGAAAACGGTTGGAAGCAATCTAAAAAATTAGTCGGACAAACTAGATGATGCATTATGGGCATTTTAGGCTGCATTCAAAACATCAATGGGTTCCACACCATTTAGGATGGTTTATTGTAAGACATGTCATTTACTCGTTGAAATCGAACACACGGCATTTTGGGCATTGAATATGTGCAATATGGATCTTTCCAAAGTAGGTGTGGAAAGAAACAATCAGCTTAATGAGTTGGAAGAGTTAAGGCTTTAAGCCTATAAGACTTCCAAAATGTATAAAGACCGTACTAAGAAGTGGGATGATAATCGTCTAAAGGAGAAGAAATAATTCCAAATGGGTGATCGTGTCCTTCTCTTTAACTCAAGATTAAAACTCTTTCTGGGAAAATTTAGATCTATATGGTCTGGTCCTTTTACGGTGAAACACGCATATCCATATGAAACTATTAAACTATTTAACATTGATGGAACAAGCTTTAAGTGAAACATTATCATGGGGAACCATTTAATCAAAATGGCAAGGAAAGCTTGCCCGCGGGGTTAAAAGAGATTTTTTGAAAGGGCGAATCCTAGGCTAAATAGATCGTAAATAAGAAAAGCGCTTTTTGGGAGGCATACCAATATTTACTTTCCCGCAGTTAGGATATCTTGGGTTATAAATTTTATTGTTTGTTTTACTATGTTTGAATGAATTTTGTATATCTTGTTTGTTTGTTTGTGACTTCGTTTATTTGCAATCAAAAGGTATTTTGCAGCAAATAAGTTGTAGGAGAAATATCGGTTTTTAAAAACCAATTCAAACATTTTAAAATAAATTGTTAGATTAATTCGCGTTAGTTTCGAGTCATATGTTTGTATTGACTAATCTCAGGTTTCATACAGAATTCCTCCAGGAAATAACTTATTAATCACGTTCAGTAATTTTTTCAAAGAAAACGAAAAAGTAATTTTTTTCAGAGGGGCTTTGGGGGGGGGGGAAAGGGGGGGGGGGAGCGTGGGGGGGGGGGGTAAAAAAAAACGGTGTCAGGATTTATCCTGGCGACGTCGTGAGCCCAGCTTCATGAAAATTCAAAAATTTTCAAGTATGTTCAAAAAATAGTTTGCACACATTTAAAATTTGTAATTCTTTTATAAACCTGCATAAACCTATAATTACATCATTACTCTTATCCTATCTTTACTGCTTTCACAGAGTCAAACCTAAATCTCGGTGTATATCTATACTGCGATTTTATGCTTGGTGTGTTGTCTTTGTCTTTGCTTACAGTTATATTTGAGAGGAAGAAGCTTGAAAGTTCTTAGGAAGTTTCATTGGACAATTCTTGGGTACGATTCAACCAGTTATCGCATGTTTCTTCTCTATTATTGAGCAAACTAGGGGAGTACTAGTTTCTTTTACTTGTTTTCTTTTCCCTTTATTTGTTTTTACAAGTACTTCTATAGAACATTGGGGACAATGTTCAACTTAAGTGTAGGGGGAAAAAGCCTTAGAAACTATTCCTTCATTTGCCATTCGCTTTGTCCTTAAAATGACGGGTAATATATCGAAACATAGCATAAAAAGGTAATTTTGACCAAAATTTAAAATTTTTATGACACATACCGACGAAAAGCGAGTATTAATAGCGTCTCATGGATAGAAATTTATATGACTAGCACAAAAACCCTCAGAATTCCACCCCAAAAATGTGAGGTTCGCCTTTAGATCTTTAAGAATTCGAGTATCTATTATTGATACTGATGACATCAAATAACGTCAATTTTATAGCCTTATTTATCCCATGTAATTAACCTATTTTATATAGTTATTGCAAAGAATTGTTACTTAATCGTTTATATTTGAAAATTACAGTAATTACGGAGTACTTGGTGAATATTAGCAAAAGGCGCGTATTCTTGAGCTTAAACGAAGATATTTTGAAGATTAATGATTCTGACAACCAATACGTCGTATCCATCAAGGAAGATACGGCGTATCCGTGCCTGCACTCACCAAAGACCACAAAGGAAACAAGCTCAATACGCCGTATCCAGAGAAGACCAATACGCCGTATTGAAGATATAGTATGTGAGATTTGGGAAGTTATCAACGTGGTCCCTACTCTAAGAATGCCTAATACGCCGTACCAATCCGCTTGGATCTACGCCAGTATCGAACCGACTTCCAGACACTATAAATAGAAAACTCAAAAACGAGTTTTAAGTGTGCTAAATCATATTCTCGATACCTAAACCACAAAAGTCGATTTTCAGAGGAGAAAAAGAGCAGAAGAGGTCTTGCAACGCATTCCAATCCATAGAAGACAACGTGTAATTTCTTATACTTTTGTAATCGTTTAGTTTTTGGTATCATTCGTTAACTCGGTTAGTTTACCTTGGCTAAAAAAACACATTACTCTTGTATTTTATGATGTTCGAAGGCTATACCTTCGGGTTATTAAACCATTATTATGAAGATGTTAATGTTTGGTTGGTTTTATCTCGATTGCTTAATTTATCGTTGATTTATTAATTACATTTATCACATGATACTTGTTTACGTACTTAAGTATGCTACATATCATTCAACTGGGTCTAGTTCTACATATTTAATGCACTAAAACTTTGGTTTTGTTTGGGTGTAGGCTAAGAGTCCGAGATAGCTCTCCATATAGTAATGCGTATAGGTGGAACAAATAGGATCACTAATAACATCATGCTTGCCTGATTGAACTGGTTGTACCGTAGAAGGTAGTGGCTTAGTACTAACTAATAAGTTCTGATCATTGGTATAGTTTGGATTGTGGGCTACCACCTAATACAAATTACCATTAAGTAGTAAGTAGGTAAAGTCTATATGAGCTAGGGTTCGTACGACATACACGGTGTCGTCCTCTAGATGAATTAGAATCAATATATAAGGATGCTTTATGTAGATGCTTTATTTGTGACATAATTAATGTGTCTAGGTCTTAGGATGAAGTCCCGCCTAAGTCTAAGAATGATATGCCTCATCTAGATAAGTAACCATTGCACTGAATAAACAAACTAACTTCTAATCGAATTAATGATGGCTAATACAGTTTTCTATCATAAGGCTTGACCGCTCTTTTATCTTCTGTTAATTTGCTTGCATGGGTTAAAGTGTCTTGAATTGATTGTAATGACCAACCAAACTCATGCTAGTCTCTCAGGCTGAAACCCTCCTTTTACCTGTTAGAATTAGGATTAGAACTAACATAAGATTAGCATAGGTTTGACTTAGATTAGATTTGACTTAGATTAGATAACCAAAATATAAATAAATTGAGAGATTTAACCTCGCTTCAAGTGTTCGACACCCTACTTACCACAAATCTACCCCCGACCGGGTACACTGCCCGTTAAAGTGTTATTTTTGATTAAGTCGGCAAAATATATATTTAAAACTTGAATCATAAAAATATACACCACCCAATAACACATCAAGTTTTTTGGCACCGCTGTCGGGGTGAAAATTAATCTTGATTTTTATTTTATGTTTTGGTTGTTTAGATTAGATCTAACCCTTAGGAGTAGTGTTATTTAGATTAGTTATATTCTTGTATATTTTGTATATTCTGTATATTTGTTAGTTTAATTGTTTGCTTGTTTATTTGTGTGTTTAATTTAATTATTTTCCTAATACACTGTTCTGGTGGATAACTCAATACGGCGTATCCGCTTCCATCGGATACGGAGTATCTAACTTTCTGTCCAATATAGCGTATTCATTCAATCGATTAATATGGTGTATTAACTTCTATTGGATACGGCGTATCGATCAACTGGAACAGAAACAAAACCTTAGTTTTATATTTGATTTCTGTGCTAAATTTTTTTTACCCTTATTACATGACATACTTATCAGAGCTAGTCGATTGAAGAAAAGTTATGGGTAGAAAGGGAAGAAGTCAAGTTTAGAAAACATTTTGCGCTAATGATAAATGCAGAATTACTATTTGGGTTACAAGTTATTACAGTTAACGCGAAAAATGCTTATGAGCTAAAGGACTTCTTGGATGATCTGCACAACAATCTTTTAGTCGAACAAACGAGCAAGATGTTGTTTGAGCATATTGAATATACCTAAATATTATTGATACCCAATCAAGTACCCATGTGTATCATGATAAACTAAGAATTGTTGTTTTCCCAATCTCATTGGCTGGAGGTGCACGAAGATAGTTTGATAGAACCAAAGAATCAATCACTTGTTGGGTCGACTTAATTGCAAAAAAAAATTTGGAAAATACTACGTGCCTTCTTGCATCGAGGGAAATAACACTCCCGTAATAAAATGGGGCCCAACTAATCCAAGATTCGAAGGATGTCTGGCTACAAAGTTCGTAAACTATAAAACGATGGATATATTCACCAAAGGAGCTTTTGAGATTATGGACAATGGGTGGTGATGAAAAATTAAGGTATTGATGATGAATCTTTGATTTTAAAGAGTATTGGAGTGACAAGGAGGAAAAAACTGTTGAAATCCTTAAGATAGAAACTGACATTTTTTACTATGAGACACCTCTCCGTTTGGCATTCAATGAATTTAATTACCTTCTAAAAGTAGATTCGGACATACTTACAAAGGATATTATGGGGTTTAAAACCTATGAAGATTACAAAGACGATTGGATCTACGAATGGAATGAGAATGTACCATGGGTATATGACAAGCTATGGCTTGATAATGGAATATGGAAGGAACTGAAACCAGTCAAACATACTTAAAAGCCTTTCAACTATAAAACTGGGTGTTCAGAATGGCCAACCTGTAGTTGGAGAAGAGGATGGTTATTGTAATGAGGAAAATTTGCCGGAGCTTTACCATATTGGAAAGTAGCTCCATTACCAAGACCTTAAATGGTATGAGGCTCTGGAAGATAGTGAACTAAAAGATGAAGCTTTAATGACTAAAACTATCATGGAAGGTTTGATCAATGATGATGAATCAAGCAATGATTGTTGGAAAAGATGGAAGAGCCATGAGATTTACTACCACGATTATAATGAAGGGGAATATGAAAACGAAACTCAAGAAGAAGGACATGAGTTATGTGGTATCAAAACTCACGAGGTGCCGGTTTGCCAAATAAAAAGATACAAGATGATCAAATATTCATTCAATGATGAAGAAGAATATGTTGCCATAAAAGAAGACTAATAGAACGATCTTACAATCACAAGTGATGAGGCGTACCGAGCTTACCAGGAAATCTTTCGGATGATGGACGAAGGATGGATATTAACGCGCACCGAGTCAGAAGCTAAAGAAAAGTCTAACTTAAAGACTTCGCTGTAAACAAAAGTGCTTCCAGGGAGACAACTCGGAGTGTTATTTATTTTTATCAAGTCTGTCTTCCCAGACATCAATACGGCATATCCGCTACATACCATATGGCGTATTGATTCTCTGGACGTTATCAATTTTTATTTTTTATGCCCTTAAAAACATTATTGTCAGTTCTAGCAATACGGCGTATTCATGCACATGATACGGCGTATTCACCAAAACTGACCAGTATTTAGTTTGTTTAGTTTAGTTTAAATTAACCGTAGGTACCAAGATAGGAATGCAAATATTTTTCCTATGTTTTATACAGGACCTCGTGAAAGAAATATCGACGAATATTGGTGGAGAATTTACAACTCTAGAGATCTTGAAGTGATGGAGTCTGGCAACATCAAGGCGGCTGTTCAACACAATCTTGCTAATAAACTCAACATGGAGAATCTACCGAGCAAATATTAGGGGAGTTTCTCATTCTAATTCTTTTTAATTCCCGTATTTAATGTTTTATCTATACAATGAGGACGTTGTATAATTCAAGTGGGGGATAGAATTAGAATGTTTACTTGTCCTAATTTTCACAATTTTCACACTAAAATGCTTAAATTATCCTCAAATTTAAAAAAATTTCAAGCATACTTTTGTGAAATTACTTGTACTTATCCCGCACCAATAAACCCTGTTACGATATTGTGGGATGTTTACCTTATACGTTTCTAAAATGTTTACCTAATTCCAGGTAAAAAATATGAGTGTACCAGTGATGTTGTAGACTTTAGAACATGGCTTGGTATATCTATTCGAGACCGCGATGATAAGTACTATGGATTTAGATGAAGTAACTTGTTTAAATTGGTAAATTTTAGGATTACACCCAAATCGCCTTTACATGTTGCTTATTAACTAACTACACCATTTAGAATACCCCGTATAAAACCATTTGTTTACTTTATTTAAGAGTAAGATACCCTAGAAACAACCCGTAGAGCCATCTTTAGAACTACACAATTATTTGTTTCGTTGCACTTAGCCTACCTTAGTTAGATTTAAGTTTATTTTACAGTTGCTAGGTGCTTAAGGTGTAAAGGTTATTATTTCCTGAGTCTTGTGTTAATTTGGTACGGTTGAAGAAACATTTGCACATTGCAAATGGGAAAAACAAAATTATTATTATAGTCAAAATCATGTATTTTTTACTCAGCGCAATAATGGTCCGTTTTCTAAATAATGAAGCATTATCGCAGGAATTATCCAGATTTATTATTAATCGTGCAGATGGTTAAAACTACACCAGTTTGTCGTATAGTTGTTCGCAACAAAAAATCAAAAATTAGGAAAAAATTTTTTCGCAACAAAAAAGAGAAGGAAAGTTTGAAGATAATTGTTTCGCAATTACCGAAGGAATTACACGAAGGATCGATTATTCGTTGATACAAATCAACGATGTAGAGTATTGTATAAAGTGGAAGATATCGCCACTTGCCTTTGTAAAGTATGGGATGATTAGGAAGTTGACCGTTACGGGCACGCCAACTTAGGTTTTGTTTTTTATCTATGATTAAGAGTTGTAACTAGTTGTGTCTTTATACATGGTACCGGTCGGGAAAACAAGTGTCTAGAAACTTGTAGTTTTTAGACTTAATCTTTTTGTTTCGTAATTTTATTTAAACAAAAAATTATTTCCTTTCTTAATCATTAACCATGGGTTTTACGCGAATGAGGATGTGATCGAGCGTGCATGTCTATTCCGTCGTTACGGCCATGTATGCATGTCTCAGCTGCATTGTTGGTTTATTACTATTGGTGAAAGTTAGAAGATCCATACCTTATATTACTCTACTATTCCTACTCTTTAGCTTATTCGAGGTGGGAGTGAGCAGTTACATGTGTCTATCCCGTCGTTACGGGTGTGTATGTGTGGTCTTTGTCGCCCTCCTAGAATATTGGTATCGATAAAGGTTAGTTAGAGTTATCAACCCTAAGCCCTATCATACAAACCTATATTTACCTTTATAAACTTGTTACTCCTTAAATTTAGCGGTGGACATGTGTATCCTTGCCAAGCTTATGATAGAATACTCGTCACGACCGAGCAATTGAGCGAATTAGTTACATGTTACCACATAGATTACTTGAGTGATTTGAGTGTTTTCATCTTCCTATTTCGTAAGGTGTTTGGTTGTGTACTTGTAATAGATCAAATAAATGCTTTAACAGAAAATATCGTCTATTTTGATGACATCAAATAACGTCTATTTTATAAATTTCTAAAGGCTACTTGAGGACAATTTAGATTCAAGTGGGGGGATATTTGATGATATCAAATAACGTCTATTTTATAGCATCATTTATCCTATGTAATTAACCCATTTTATATAATTATTGCAAAGAATTGTTACTTAATCGTTTATATTTGAGAATTGTAGTAATTACGGAGTACTTGGTGAATATTAGCAAAAGGCGCGCATTCTAGAGCTTAAACGAAGATATTTTAAAGATTAATGATTCTGACAACCAATACGCCGTATCCATCAAGGAAGATACGGCGTATCCATGCCTGCACTCACCAAAGACCACGAAGGAAACAAGCTCATTATGCCGTATCCAGAGAAGACCAATACGCCGTATTGAAGATATAGTATGTGAAGATTCTGGAAGATATCAAACGTGGTCCCTACTCCAAGAAACACCCAATACGCCATATCCAATCCCTTGGATACGTCGTATCGAACCAACTTCCAGACAATATAAATAGAAAACTCAAAAATGAGTTTTAAGTGTGCTAAATCATATTCTCGATACCTAAACCACAAAAGTTAATTTTTAGAGGAGAAAAAGAGCAGAAGAGGTCTTGCAACACATTCCAATCCATAGAAGACAATGTGTAATTTCTTATTACATTCTGGTATTGTTCAATTTTTGGTATCATTCATTAAATCGGTTAGTTTACCTTGGCTAAAACAATTACTCTTGTATTAATTATGATGTTTGAAGGTTAATATCTTCGGGTATTAGCCATTATTATGAAGATCTGAATGTTTGGTTTTGTTTATATCTCGATTGCTTAATTTATCGTTCATTTATTGATTATGTTTATCACATGATACTTGTTTACATGCTTAAGTATGCAACCTATCATTCAACTGGGTCTAGGGAACTTGCGTACAAGAAGTTTTTGAGAAAAGAAAAAAATTCTTCTTTACAGACTCTGGAGACGGCGTTAGGATTAATCTTGACGGCGACACCATGCCTGCTACAGGAAAATTCAATTTTAAATCAATTTTTAAGAAATTAATCTTGTATGATTTTTGGAATTTGTAATTTTCCTAAAACCTGCAAGAAACCATAATTACATTAACACATTCATCCTATCTTTATTGCTTTTATAGAGTCTAAATGTAGTTAATGAGGTTGTATTTATCATTTACCCATGGATTTTACGCTTGGTGTAGTTATCTTTGTCTTTGATTTACAGGTTATATTTGATAAGAAGAAGCTTGAAATTTAAATTTCTTAGGAAATTTCATTGGATGATTCTTGAAGAACGATTTAACCAGTTATCGCATGTTTCTTCTCCATTATTGAGCAAACCAAGGGAGTACTAGTTTTTTTACTTGTTTTCTTTTCCTTTGATTCATTTTTATGGGTACTTCTATAGAACATTGGAGACAATGTTCAACTTAAGTGTAGGGGAAATAATCCTTAGAAACTATTCCTTCAATTTCCATTTGCATGTTCCTTAAAATGATGGGAAATATATTGAAACATAGCATAAAAGGTAATTTTGACCCAAATTTAAAATTGTTTATGACACATATCGACAAAAATAGAGTATTAATAGCGTCTCATGGATAGGAATGTATATGACTAGCACAAAACCCCTCAAAATTCCACCCTAAAAATGTGAGGTTCACCTTTAGATCTATAGGAATTCAGGTATCCACTTTTGATACCCACGATAGTATATACCTTTAGCTTGTTCGAGTTAAGGTTCGAATGCAGTCATATGTGTATATTTCATTGTTATGGATGTGTACGTATGGTCTTTGTCGCATTTTCGGGAACATTGGTATTAGTATTAAATTATATGAGTGTACCAGTAGTGTATTAAATTCTAGAACTTGTTTTTGTGATGCATCCCGAGACTGCATAGTAAGTATTAGGATTTGCTAGATAAAAGGCACTAGGATTAACCCATGTTTTAAACATGTATTTGTTATGATGGTCACATCGATCATATAATAATCCCACACCCTTGCCATTCACTCATTTTTAGTGCAGGATACCCCTAGTACAACCCTTCGAGCCTATCCTTTTCACGGTTCTTGTAATTTTCTGGTTAAGCCAGACTACTAATGAAGAGCATTGTTAACCCTTGAACCAATTGTTATATCTAAATCTCTGTAGCCTACCTTGTATGTACTCGCTTTCAGTACATTATTGTTTTAACCCAAGTTAATTATTGAGTACACGGTTGCTAAGTCCTTATACTTGTAAATACAGTTTTGGGACGATTTGGATTCATGGTGGTATTTATTTTATGGAATAATGGGGAAGAAAAGTTAAATCAATACCCCCATATGCTTGTCAAATAATCTCCATGTTATTTTGATCCAACTCAATTCGGGTCATTAGTTAGATTGTAATAATCGAGTATGTAAAATTTCAAGTGTAGAGGTGCATCTATAAACCCTCATGATATATTATATGTTTAAGCAATGGCAGATCAAAAGTGTACGAAAAAAATGTACATAAAAAAAGTGAAAAAATATGTACGGGCTGTCATTTGCTTATGTTTATGTTTATCATATAGTCAAGAAACAAAATTAAAGAGATAGATGTAGAGTTTTGTAAAGTTTGTATATCTTGTCCGAGTCTTTGGCTTAGAAACCAAACCAGCGTGTATTCTTATAAATAATTAGCCAACCCTTCCACTCAAAATTCACCCAAAAGTCACTCCCCAAATGTATCCCATCCATTTCCGTTTCCGTTGATGTTATCTTACACCTACACCCATAACCCTTTAAAAGATCTCTTTAATGGTAATGATTAATACTTGCGCCTAGCGGTGGAGGTTTGATCCTTTACCAAGCCTATGGTAATTTATATGCTACGACAAGTAATGAGTGTTAATTTTCCGTTTCCTATAGTTGTTATAATTTATTATACACCCAAGAGAAAGAGAGAATCCAAACACTTATGTGAGGTGGTAGTATATACTTTCTGTGCTTTTAGTTACGGGGTCTAGGAGGTTGTGTAATAAACTGCTTGTAAAGAGTAGGTTAAATGCCCCCAATATTGCTATTGTCTAGGTAGAAAAGTCCATTTGCTTGAGGACAAGCAAATCCCAAATGTAGGGGTATTTGATAAGGTGTCATTTTATACACTATTTCGGCTAATTTAACCCCCTAAATCATGCAAATATGCCTAGATTATGTGCTTAATCGTTTGTTTTTATTTTTTTAGCAATTAGATAGCATTTGGAGGAAATACACGTGACTTGGGCTCATTTGGAGAAGAAACGGACAAGACTACGACTCTACACCATTTATCTTGAAGAACTATGTTCACATAGCGTGGAGATGGCATCACGAGTTCCAAGCGACGACGTCATGACTTTTAAAATGACGTCGTCAGAGATTTGACGACGGCTGATGACATCAAATAACGTCTATTTAATAGTATCATTTACCCCATGTTATTAACCCATTTTGTATAGTTATTACAAAGAATTGTTACTTAATCGTTTATATTTGAGAATTACAGTAATTATGGAGTAATTGGTGAAAGATAGCAAAAGGCGCACATTCTAGAGCTTAAATAAAGATATTTTGAAGATTACTATTCTGAAGACCAATACGCCATATTTATCAAGGAAGATACGATGTATCTGTGCCTGCACTCACCAAAGACCACAGATGAATAAAGCTCAATACGCCGTATTCAGAGAGACTCAATACGCTGTATTCAAGATATAGTATGTGAATATTATGGAAGATATCAAGCATGGTCCCTACTCTAAGAAATCCCCAATACGCCGTATCCAATACTTGGATATGCCGTATCGAACCGACTTCCAGACCTTATAAATAGAAAACTCAAAAATGAGTTTTAGGTATGTTAAATGATATTCTCGATACCTAAACCATAAAAGTTGATTTTCAAAGGAGAAAAAGAGCAAAAGAGGTCGAGCAACGTTGTCAATTCCATAGAAGACAACGTGTAATTCTATATATTTTAATAATCATTCAGTTTTTGGTATCATTCGCTAACTCGGTTAGTTTACCTTGGCTAAATAATTACTCTTGTATTTATTATGACGTTAGAAGGCTAATACCTTCGGGTATTAGCCATTATTATGGAGATCTGAATGTTTTGTATTTGTTTATCTCGATTTCTGGATTTATCGTTGAACGCTTGTTTATGTTTATCAATTTATACTAGTTTACACGCTTTTATATGCGACCTATCATTCAACTGGATCTAGTGACACGGACCTAGTAGATCTAGAGTCTGGGATAGCTCTCCATATAGTAATTTATACATCTAGAATCATAGTTACACAAATATTGTCCTTCTAAGTCTGTGTCTAGGACACGCTTCAGGCTTAACAAGTTAATTGGATATTGCCAATGGTTTATTGATCATGTTGACTAGCAGGTGACCTAGATAATTCAACAAGTAACATTCTGATTCCAT